>JAAZQE010000461.1:0-23659 GCA_013620735.1 Clavariopsis aquatica | reverse complement strand
CTCTCCTTATCTGGGGGATCTGTAATCCACCCACTACGCGGATTTCATTGGTTTTAGCAGCAGTTGGTATCTCAGCAACTCAAAATCCCATATAAGGACCGCAAACACTTTTTTCTGTGGCGCTCCTGCCTACTGATTTCTTTATCATCTTTATCGATGTGTATCATTTGGCTTCGACCTTTCTATTCAGAAACCATTATGCAGTGCTCTGATATGCACGACGAGAATCTCTTGTGAATAGCATTCCAGTCTCAAAAATAGTGTTGAGGTATATTCTTTTTTCCATGGTGAAAAGAAGCTTCACGGCACCTGTGCCTGATTCCTTGGCCGGCTTGTGTGTGGGGTTGAGGGCAGGTATCAACCTGTGCTCTGTGCCTGGGTATGTTGTCGTTTAAGTTGGGGTTAGCTTCTGTTTCACGCCAGATGATTTTCATCGACCTATCCGCGCTAATTGACGAATGACCAATGAAAGACGGCCAAGAAACTCCGAGGAGATCAGCAGCAGATTATCTGCTATTCCTAACTGTTCATCAGAAGCAACTCTTCATGCAGAGTAATGGCCTGGGCCGGTCAAAGTTATAATTGCAAAAATAGGGCACGTACAATACCGGTATGTGCCTAATTCAAAGCCTTTTTAATCCGAGTCTCGGTGCTGATAGGCCGGGATGGTCGGACGAAATCTGGTCGCAATCTTATGAAAGCGTCTTGTTACCATGTCCGAGGAAAATAACTGAGTGGTCGAACTAAAGAATTCATCCCAAATACAGAAGATTCTTATAAGTCAGTATGTGAAAGGCAAAGGTGTGGAAGGGAAAAGCATTTAGCAGAGCAAAGTTTATCCTCTGGCTCTGGACTACAACTTGCATGCGCCCCCGCACCCCCCTGGTGAGGCTCCTGAGACGTGGGGATAGGTAGTGCATGCATACTGCACGAGTTCTCCGGTGTGGCGCTCGGTACCGACATGTCAAAATGGTCTGGTAGGGTAGAAATCCATCTGCTGTCTCAGAAATTAGTCTTGGGATTGAAGCAAAGGGAATCTGCAACACCAGAGTAGGCAATAATAGAATGATTAATCATTATGAGATGTGCCCAATCCGAAACCTCGTCCCTAATTGCTTGTCCAATCTTTAAAATGTGCTGTGCAAACCGGGCTTTTGGAAAGCAGGAAGCCCGCCCAAACAGCATGTGCAAATGTTTGCGAAGAACATATTCTACGCCTCGCTTCGCCGATATTTGGACTACGATAACAGACAAAACGACCAAGAACCGAAAGAACCACCCATGGACATATCTGTGCGCCGCTGAAATGCTGAAAGGAAAAGGAATTCGTCAGACGTGTACAGTTGCTGGAAACAGGAGGCGTTGGGTCAACCTGAAGGCCCGGAAGGCGGACTTGGGATACCATGCTCGTTTTCTTCTGGTTTTCTGCCCCACACCACATATCTTTCCTCTTGTTAGTTTGTGCACATCGGGCGGTGATGAGACATAGAAAAAGACTCACATCTTGTGGTAAGCATGGACGTTGCGATCTGAGAGAGCTTTTCGCACATGAACCAGGTAGACCTCAATCTCGTCTTTGGTCCAACCCAAGCCTTTTTGGAAAGGCTGGAGACTGAATGCTTGTAGGCCATCTAGGAGATTCGTCTCGTTAAATCGGCCCAGCATCTTCCACTGGGGGTCTTTTGGCCACGAGTTTATTGGGAGTTTGAAGACTTCTTCGTGGACATCTACGAAGCCGGCTTGTTCGTACCATCGTTTTAGCTTATTCCCAATTCGAAGGGGGCGGCCCATAGTCATCGCTGCCCTATCCTGTGTTTGTGTCCATTCAGCGAAGGCATAGTCGGGACTCATTGTCCCGTCATCGCAATACACCGTTGGCATATATTCCTGGGATTCCATCCAACCCCCAGGTTTGAGATAGCGGAATGCTTTGGCGATGATTTCCCGAAAATCTTCGAAGCAACCTAACAATATACGAGTATGGATATAGTCCATTGGGTCCAACATCCAGTCTTCCTCGTTTGCATCGTCTATCACGAATTTGACATTGTTCGGCACCCTAAGAAAGGTCAGAAATTTGGCCTGTTCTTTGAGATGGCATCCCTTACCATTCCGGCTGTATGGGCGATAGATCGGTACCTGTTACCTAAACATGCGTCAGAGATGTCTATGAGGATAATTAGAATGTCTCACTTCCGCACGAGGAAATCTGTTGCCTATCATAGGTCAGCGGGAGTTACTCAGTGTTTCTCCCATGCTATTCACATACCCATCTCTATTGCCCATTTCCCCGTTCCTGTGCCAATGTCCAATATTTTTCGCGGATCTTTCAAGGGCGCAAAGAAATTCCTCCCCTTGAACAACACCTTCAAGATCTCGTACTGCAGGTCCAGCCGTTCGTTTTCATACTGTAGCGCGGTGGGTCAGCAAGGCAGTCCTAGCTGCTGTTCCTGCCGCGGTCTAGGCAATGAAAGTGTGATTGGATACCTGGTCATTGGGGAACATGTACGCTGGACGGCTGTCAGCACGGAATTGCGGAAAAGGGATTGGGGGAGGGGGGGTTCATCTTACAGCCAGCCTGGTATCTGTGGTAGGTCCTGCCATTCTCGCGCACGAAGTTGAATATGCTCTGGTTGACGGACTTTGTGCTCCTGGACCATGGTGAGCGCGGATTTTCAGTTTCTTGGACTCGAGGGAGACAAACGTGCCACAGCTTTCTGAGCCGTCGGAGGGGTCGGACTGCAGTTGAAGTCGGGTTAGCTGAGCTTGAGTCGAGGGCAGGCAGCGTGTGCAGCGCGGACGGCCTCAACATACATCGGCCTCGATAATGGAGCGCGGACTCAGTGCTTCGACCGAGGACGCCGGACTCGTGTCGTGAGGCAGCACCGGAATGGTCAGAGACATGTTGTCGGGAAGATTCGACATGTCGAGCTGTGTCGGGCTCGTGGAGAAGGCAAACCCAGCGGGATGGAAGGGTTCCAAGGATCCGGGGCGGTCAGATGAAAGCAACGACTCAGCGCACCGCAGGCTCGCTTCGCCCAAAAAGTCCCGCCCCCCAAGACCCCAACTACGGCGCATGAAAAAGAACACCAGTGCTCCGCGTCGCACCGCCGCCTTCGGTCCGCACTCGCAAATCGCATGCGGCGCGAGGCCGTCGCTCGCTCGCTCGGCAGCGGCCGGGACGGCCTCGAATAATAGCGCCCCTGGTGCGCCCAAGAGGGTGCTTCCCGTGTGGTGGCTGCTGACCAGCACGCTTCGAGGGACACACTCGCGCAAGGGATTGGACCGCTCTCGCCCAGGCCCTCTTCGACGTGTCCTCGATGTCGACGGCGCGAGGCCTTGCAGCGCGGCTGCATCTCCAGGAATCCCCAGTGTTTGGTTCTGCGCCGGAGCGCTTGCCCTGACGTGGCATCGCGATCAGCCGGCGGCGGGCGACCGAGCCTGAACGATTGGAACGACCACAACGGCGGGCAAAGAGCAGGCTCGGCCCCATACACCACACAGTACACACGAGCAACGAGGCGGGAGTGGTCAATAGCAAGGCATAAGTCAGAACGCAATGCGAAGCCAGCCCTCTGGCGGCCGTCGACGTCTTATACCGCACCGGATGGAGGGTTCCGCGTTGGCAGTTCATGCTTGTCTGGGGAGCGGTCGGGGAGTGGGGCTTGGGAATTTGGACTACGAAGAAAACCTGGGAGCATCCGCCTGCGGGCCTTGGCCTCTCGTTCGTCTGCCCGACTCTCGTCAGTCGGGCGGCGGTGGCGTCGAGTTAGCGCACGCAGTCGCTGCTTGCTTCTCGCGGTGCCAGCAGGTTGGTATCGATGGGCCGGGACAAGATGCCAAAGCAAGCTCATCGCATTCTGTAGCCCGTCACGATTCAGTTCTCGCAAGCCACCACGGCACCCTGCTGTACAATATTTTCCTAGACACTCTGTCCAGCCGCTACCCGTTCACCGTCGAGTCATGAACCGCACCGCACTGCATTCGCTCGCTGGCATCCACATCCCAAACACCATGCCATTGACAAGTCACATGGTCGAGCCTTCCTTCATCCACTCTCGTCGGCAGCATGCCCACCCTGAGCACCGAGCCCTTTGGCCAGCTTGCCTCCTACCTTGAACGTTCCGTCTGGGTGCCGCTGTGCCTCATTAGCCGAGTCACTGTACCGGTAGTCGTACTAGTCTTGAAGAATGCTCACACCCTCCTCACCGCCCTTCTCGAGCCGGTGTTCGTGGGCAGCATGTCCACCCTTTGAACCTAGCTCTTGGGCCAACTTGCCGCCCGCTTTGAAGGTGCCATCTGGGTTACGCTGCATCATGTCAGTTGGAGGGGGACCAACGAACATGCCTGTCAATGAATCAAGACTCACGCCATCCTTCTCAATCTGGTGCTGGTGAGCCACATGACCTCCCTAGGCGCCGAGTTCCCGAGCTAGGTGTGAGCCTTTGGCGAATGTTCCGTCGGGGTTGCGATCGACCTGAGCCTCGCACTGAATTAGTTGGTGAATATAAAAATGTGGGGGTAGCGCGAGAGAGGACTGACCTCAGACGTGGCCTCGTTGGGATGAGTGCCCACCCTTTGCTGCTATCACTTTGAGCTCCTCCTTGGCAAGGTTGGCGAGGTTGTCAGGGTTGTTTGACGTGGACATTGTGATATCGTGTATGGGTTGGTAGCTATTTCCTGTTAGTAGTATATGAATTGACTGGGGATTCGACCTGAGAATAACAGCTGAAATGACAGAAAGTGAACTTTCTTATACGTCTTCTCTCGTTGTCCTTCTTTTCCTGTGACGTTACTGTGGCCTAGCAAAGCGAGCACAACTGCGTCGGGCAAACGTCTTAAACCGGAATATTGACTGTAAATCTCCTGACTCCGTACATTTGATTTGCCATGGAAGTGTCAAAATTCCATCGCAATGGTTTCCCTGAAACTTATGCAACTTGATTGTGGTTCTGGAAAAGGAAGATCTCTTATTAGGGCTGACATCATCGCCTCGCGTGTCGTGTTTGTCACGAACTCTACGCGACGCACGTGGATGCGGCTGGCTCAAGCTCCCTTCGCGTGCCATTCTCGACCCATTGATGCCTGGAGCATCGTCCATAACCTCCCACATAAAGTATCGCACTCTCCACTTCTCCCCTTTATTCCATTCCAATCAATTGCAATCTCGCCACCATGAGTCTCAAACGCAAGGCAGCAGAGGTCGCAACCAGTGCGAAGAAGGCAAAACCCAACACCAGCATCACATCCTTCTTCGGCGCCCCGAAAGCGAAGCCAGACGCTGCATTCGACAAGGAAGCATGGGTAGAAAAACTTACCAAGGAACAAAAAGAACTGTTGAAACTCGAGATTGACACACTGCACGACAGTTGGCTACCACACCTAAAGGATGTGTTGGTGACACCCCAATTCCTCGAGCTGAAGCGATTCCTAAAGAAGGAGCTTGCCGGTTCTAAGCCCATATACCCTCCAATGAAGGACGTGTATTCCTGGTACGTTTAACGTATTGCAGTATCATGAAAATCAATTGCTGATAATGGACTTCCAGGTCGCGTCACACGCCCCTCAACACCATCAAAGCCGTAATCGTAGGACAGGACCCCTATCACGGTCCCAACCAAGCCCACGGACTCTGCTTCTCTGTTCAAACACCCACGCCTGCCCCACCTTCCCTCAAGAACATATACATCGCGCTTAAGAAGGATTACCCAGACTTCGAGATCCCGCCCAACAAAGGAGGCCTACTAATACCTTGGGCGGAACGTGGTGTGCTCCTCATCAATACCTGTCTAACTGTCCGGCGTGGTGAGGCAAAGTCTCATGAAAATAAGGGCTGGGAAGTGTTAATGCAGAAGGTGATCGATACCGTGTCGAAAGTGCGGCCCGGGGTCGTATTCTTGGCTTGGGGAACTCCGGCTGCCAATCGGGTCAAGGCAGTCAACCAGGAGAGGCACTTAGTCTTAAAGAGTGTGCATCCGAGCCCTCTTAGTGCCAGCAGAGGATGGGTGAGTTAAAGACGGTAGTATGGTTGTGCATGAAACTAACAATATCCAGTTCGACTGCCATCACTTCAAAGCGACGAATGACTGGCTCGTACAGAAACATGGCAAAGGTTCTGAGATTGATTGGAGTTTGAATGTTGACCCTGATGACTCATTGTTTGATGGTATCGAGTAGCCTTGCTCATCATGAGCGATGCTGCTGTCTAACTCTAGCATCACATTGTCGCAGCCCTCCAACTTTTGTATGTTTCCTCGGCGATTTGGAGTTATTTGACTGAAAACCTATGGATTATTTGATTACATGCGGCATTTGGTTAGGAAATTTCGCATGCTGCATTTAATCCTAGATCCGGTGTAGTGTTGATCCAAAGATATATGGTCGGTCTTACTTTACCTCCAGGCGCTCAGGCGTCCAGATTTGGGTATTATCCCTGTTAAAATGCAAATATCTCCCAGGCACGTTTAAGCCTATTGAATAATGATATTATGTAGTTGATTCATGATGAATGTGCTAAGAGGCGACGGATCGCAAACTATCTCATCCAAGAAACCTACTTCCACTAACAAGTGTAGGAATACTTTGTAGGGTTGAGTATATGCTTTTGTCTAGGATTCTTGCAACTTGATAACAAATTTTTTCATACTTCAATATCTTTATCCAGAATCCCTAAAACCCAACAGTTCTGTTCAATATCTTGTATGAGTGTCGGATTCCAGAGATTGTTTTAGTATTCCAAAACACAAGTGATTTTTGGACGCGAAAGTGGATAACTGATAGTATTGATATCTGCATTCCCTAATCCGGCTTCTGGCTCACTTAGCGTCATTAGCTTGGACCGTCAACCTCTCTAATTTCATCCTAACTTCCCCACCACCCCACTACACCACAAACCAGAATGTCTTTTACACGTGGAGAACGCGTTCACTTCGACTTTGACACCGGCGGTATCGAGAGTGCTGGTCCAAATGAGCACGAAGCTCCCCTTCCAGCATCGACGGCCTTTGTTGGCGATATCTTGGAGCGTGTGCCGTCTGTGCATAGTCCACCTTCGGTACCTTCTTTTAAAGCACAGAGTAATACTACAGGGTTCCCGGCGCATAAGAAGCGTGTGAGTAAAGTATCTGCGTTTAAGCAGCAACGGGCAACGAAACAAAATTCGTCGCTACCGCAGAATGAAGTGGGAAGAGAAAGTAATGGAGCGAAAAATGTGGAAAATGATGAGAGGCGGCTCATCGATGAGGAAAATAAGCAGCGGATTGCAGCTATGTCTGCGGAAGAGATCGAAGAGGAAAGGAATGAGCTTCTGTCCTCGCTTCCGGCTTCGTTGATCCAAAAGTTGCTTGGCCGTGCGAATCTAGACGATGGGAGTAATGAGCAGGATTTAGGCTTAGAAGTACCACAGCCCGTTGCGCAGCCGATATCTGATGGTGCAAAAGTAGTAACGAAAAATCCGAATGCGAAAAAAGTCACATTCGATGCTACAATTCCATCGACTTCAGACTCCGTCCGCGAACCCTCACCATCCGCCTCGCCACTCTCACCAACGACGAGCCCAGATTCTTCACAAGATCCCGATTTCCCCTCCTCAACAACAGTCCACTTTCCCACGCCCCCTCAACCTCCAGAACTCGATCCCAACAGCAACACCTTCCTCACAGACCTGCATGAAAAATACTTTCCGAACCTCCCCTACGACCCGTCCTCACTATCCTGGATGAAGCCCATCGACCCCTCTGACACGACATCCCCCTATCACCCATCCCAAACCGCTCTCAACGCCTCAGAACTCCGCTTCGACTTCAATGGTGCGCTACTAGCTCCAAGCCGCGCGAGAGAAATCGAAGTAACGAAAGGTCTCCATCACCATGCTGATGCACCAGAGGCGGCAGGGTATACGTTACCTGAGCTTTCGCTCCTGAGCCGTAGTGCGGTGGCAGCGCAGAGGTGTATGGCATATCAAACGCTGGGGCGGATATTGTATCGACTTGGGAAGGGAGAGTTTGGTGAGGAACACGCGAAGGGGAAGGCGGAGCGGCCGCCAGTGCAGGTTGTCAAGAATCCAAATGTGCAGGATGAGAACGAGGACGAAAGCGAGGACGAGGATGAAGAGGATGTGGGTAGTGCAATGGCGAGGGGGCTGTGGACGTGTGTGGAGGAGGGCAGGGTCATAGAGACATTGACTGAAGAGGCGGCGAGGGAGAGAGGTCATTTGACTGCGAAGACATATGCGCAGGAGGCGCTGTGGAACTGGAGAAGAGGTGGGGGGCGGAAGAGACAAGCAGTTTAAACTTGTGTGTAGAAGAAGAGAACGTACGAGAAGAAATTGGGGGGTTTGGCATTCACGGAATCTTGGTCATATTTGACCTCGAATGCCATCTGACTACTCAACGATATATTCAAGGCTACTTCTACATTTCAACTTCAATCAAGCAAGTGTTCAGATTACACCAATCTCGATAATACTAGAGTAACCAGGGGCCAGTCTTGAAGATGCTGATTTCCTTCTCTCTGCTATTATGTATCCCACCCCGCTTTTCGCCTAAAGCAATGCTATGCTAACACCACGCCAAGGGACATTCCCAAGTGATAAAACGGAGTCCAATCTTTTCAATTCATTTTTGCTTTTGCGTTTTATCGCAGCACTGTCACTGCTTTTAAGATATCATCCAAGCTTACCTTGATCCCACCGGGCACCACGTCTCTCCAAGTCTCTTCTTTGATGTACTCGGAAGTTGGAAGTAAGCTAAAATGCGGACTGGGTTCTGATTTGAGCCATTTGAAATCGTCGATTTGGTCGTATTGGTTTAGGGTGGATGAGATCTCAGGTGTGTTCTGTGAAGGTGTCAATAAACCCAAGTTTCACTGGGATATTGGATACAAGCTGTTAGGGCTACGCTTACATATTTTTCAGGGAGACTGGCAAATCGAATTTCCTCGCAATCTTCGATGATAGGCCGACTGGAACAGTGAAGATACACGTCCACATTTTTAGAAGTGTGCATGCGGTACTGTCTACAGGCAGTCACAATCACGCTGTTCTCGACGCCAGTTATGTGTATTGGGCCGTTGACGCGTCCACACACGATCAGCGAGTTTTTGATATTCTTGAGGATTAGTCCAGCAAATCCTTCGCCTCCGGCAGTGGGTGGCGAAAGGTCAACTACACAGTGGCGCAAATTGGAGACCGTTCCCGAGCTAGTGGCATGTGACGCTGAAGTTGGTAGAATGATATGCAGACCGTTGTGATTTGATATTGTCACACTGCTTGTGTTTGCAAAGGACGGCTTCTCGATCGCGAGCCCGCTCTGGCTGTCCTCTAACTTGATGCCTTGTAGATCCTCGTTCACTAAAAGGCCCTGTTCTCCTTTCTCTTCCATGGGCGATAGTTTGTCGAGAGGCGTGGGCGCGAATGATGTAGATTTTGAGGTGTCTGACTGATACCCTGGGGTACAGAGTTTGTTCTGTTGTGCCAGCTCGGCGGCGTCGGAGAGGGAGATGGCCGAGGGGTTCTTGCGCGTGGTCTTGAACTGGAATTTTTTTGGTGGGGAAAAGGTGCTGCGGATGCCTTGGAGCTTCTCGTTGAGGGCTTTAATAGCCTAGGAATGTCAGCTCATTGTAGCTACGAAGAAATGGGGCGTGGTACCTCGCCGTATGTCCGCTGGTCGTAGGCGGGGATATAGCTCGAAGCGTCTTTAACCTCGTGAGACAGACGCTCGATGCCTGCGAGGCAGTGGTCCACAGCATCATTGCGCTCTCCACCGGAGAATGACGTGTTGTTCAAGCGTTCCATTTGCTCCTGGAGGGCTGTGACTTCATGCTGGAAGTATCTGAAGAAGCGCTCCTTCAACCCCACCTCTTGGGGCGCTGTTCCGAGTGTGGTGGCCATGATAGGATGTGGTTCGTGGCTAGAGCCTAGCAATAGCTCTATGGTCGTTTACGGTGTATATCTCAAGAGTCATACAGTACACCCTGGCACGTGAGCTTAAGATGGCGGTTGACAAAGCGTGGCGGTCCCAGCGACGTGGTGGGGTAGAAGCGTGGTTTGATTCTGTAGTCGAACTCTGCGCGGGATGATTGCACCATCATGCATTCTAGTTAATGCTCTGTCGCGCCCATGGTTCGGTCGCATTGAGTAAAGAGCCGTGCCCTCATTCGCACAGGTGACCCGCTGAGTGCCGGCAGTGGCGGTACATATGACAGAGGTTGAGCTGGACACTGCACTGGAACCAAACTGGTGGAGGTAATTACCCCGCATTCCTCGGCCAATTCAGGGGCGCTATGGGCAGCAGGCAGCAGGCAGCACATTTAGTGTTGTGTGCGGACAATAATTAGTGTCTCCGTCTGCCTCGCCTTTCGCCTAATGATCATATGGTGCTACAGTATACAGAGAAATGGACAGACTTCACCCCAATACACGAACAACATTGACTTGCAGGTACAGTCCTTGAATCTCACGGGTGGAGACAAAACTCGTCGTCGATAGTCAATATATACACCCGCCAGAGACGGCTCAGAGCACAGAGGCTCTACGTTCTATACTTTCAAACTGGATATGAGGAAAAGCGTGGCAGTCGTTCATTTCGTTCCTTGTGCTGCACCTACATCGATCCCGTACTTTGCTAGTAAACGCTCACGCCTTCGCTCGTCGTAGCCAGGGGCATATATTCCTAGCCGCAGTTAGTCGGGTCAGTACTGGTCCGTGGACAGCAGACTCACCTCGTCCCTCCCCCAGCTGTTCGATTGTCTCCTGCAATGGCCGTCGGTACATCTTCTTCAATGCCTCTCTGTCTTCCACTTCGTCCACAGCCTCGGAATTTCCACCCTTGTAGCCTGCGAAGCCATTGGTATATTTAAAGCCGAACATGGCGACCGCCGTGCAAGTGCCCATGCCTAGCATAAAAGGTATGCTCCGTCCTATGTGATATCAGTCCTGTCCCAGACATGGGGGCTACCCACGGCAAACGTACTCGCCAGTCCTATGACAGCACCTCCCGCAAATCCACCCATCGCTTCGTTGTATGCGTCCTCCTTGGTTCGCAGGTTCGCGGCCGCGTCTCTCGTGAACTGATATGCGGCACCCACGCCGGCTACACCTCAATTAGCTCTGTCGAAGCTCCAAGGCTTGAAATAAACCGGCACGGACCGTAGATGGCGATGATGTGCCCCGACCGCGTGATGATGCCCATGGCGCCGACATTTTGCTTGCGCAGTGTGTTTTGCACACCGGCGAAGATGGCGCCCGCGGCTGTCGTCTGAAGCATCGCGGTGCCCGTGTTGGACAGCGTGTCCTGGGGGATGTACTCGGTTTCGGCCATGGCGGGCGGATTGGGGGGCGGGGGCTTGCTGGAGCTCAATGGGACGTTTCCAGCCTTGGTGTCCGCCGATGAGGTTGTTGCTGCTGCACGGCTTCCTAGTGCCGGTCGGGTAAGGTTTCTGCCACCGCCCTGGCCCAAGCACGATACCTGCATACATGGTCTCTCGCAAGAGACTCACCCCAAGCTCGCCGTGTGCCTACCATTTCTTTGCCATTCCTTCCAGAGCCTTCGCTGTATTCTGTTTGTCACGCCGAGCAAGCCGCGTGTTCAACAGCGGCTGACCTGCGCGTGCGCGGTGTCTCAATAAGTTTTCTGGGCTGCCGCCTGCGCCTGCAATGCTTCCCCGTCTGCACGTCACCGCCGCCGCCTGCTAGACTGTTTGTTGCTCAACCCCGATTATTTCACTCCCTACCCCCGCCGCCTGGCCACTCCTCTCGAAATCATAGCTCAGGACCCGCAATCATTCGTGCTTGCTAGCATTTCGGTTGCTCCTCTGCCGTGGCAATGTCGTCCACACCAGGCACGTCTTCTGCGTGAACACCGCCACACTACTATTGACACATTTGATTACAGGCAAAACAGCGCCGAGGCTGTTGCAAGACCTCTTGACCTACGACCCTCGCTTCGAAGAGCGGGCCGGCCGCAACCTTCTCACGACCTCACCCCCCCATTACGACCCGGATACAAGACCCACTCCCGCAGTCCCCTTCCGCAACTGCAGGCACAGTTTCTTGACCAAGCCGGAACAAAGCCAGCTGCCCCGCGCTGGCGAAGATGCCACCCATGATACCATTTATAAGATCTCGTCCTTTTGTCAAAAGTGTCGCTGGCATCTGGATCTGGTGGTCGACTTTCGGGATGATGGCGACAAAAGCGATCCCTGTATGCCACTCAGTCGAGAATATCCAATCCATCATTTTCTGTTGAATGAAGATCGTTCGGACCTTTCAGACCCTTTTCGGCGCGCAAACTCTCCTCGGAACTACAAGTTCTGTTGTTCCGCACCCAAGTGTCCTGTAGAGTTACGGATCCGTCTGCTTCCTCCGCGAATCACTGATCCCGAGATTGTTGTATTAACAGATAGAGGCCATCTACGGCGGCGGCTAGAAGCTGCAAAGCAATTAGCTGGCGAGCGAGCCGATCCTAATATGGCTCGGTCTGTTGATGCACTTGACTTTCTCAGCACTTACCTGCAGGACTCTTTAAATCCGAAGCAAGGCAAATCTCGAATCCCCCTCATGAACCGCAAGTTCCTCAAGACTTTCGGGAAGGACTGTGATCACATACTCAAGAAATTAGGCTTCACTCATGCTGTCGAAGTAGAGGATGATGGCGACACCGTTGATGTCTGGTACCTTCCTCGGCCGCCCGCGGCAAGCCATCCTTTGGCGCAAGAAATAACAACACGCACTGTAGTAGAGGACGCTCGATACGAGCTCAATGCCCTCATCTCCGAGTATCCCGAACATGAACGTACCGCGGTCAGACATCCGATGATTCCGGCACAGCCGTCAATCACAGATATCCAAAGAGCTTTGGGATGCTTGGACTGTATGAACCTCAAAATCTCGCACTCGCTTTCACTGACGAATATATAGACGATAAGAAGCCCGGTCGTGAAACCCGCAGTACGAACCATGAGGAAGACCACCCGTGCGTCCACATTCCTTGAGCTAAAAATCATTCACTAACCAATGGCTAGATATTATGCAGGTCTCGGCGCGGTGGGAGACTTCTCGGATGCCCTTCTCCTCTTCGCCTATGCCCGACAGGTTAAAGTTGATATAGCGAATGCTTCCTATTATTTCGAATGCTTGCAAGATATTGCTATTGGCAGAAAAAGCGACGAATTGGGGACACAGGTGATGGTTCTTGCTTCGCGAGGACAGACGAATCGACGAGAGGTTGCTGCTGCTTATAAATATTTCGGGATGGACATGGCTCATGCTGGACTCATCAATGATGAGCACATTATCGGCACATTCAAGTCACGATTGCAGGATAGCGGGACTGTCGCGGCCGAAGAATCTCGCAAGCAACTTCGAATCATTGGCAATGCGCGTGGAAGCGATAAAATAAAACAAGTTGCATCAGATGCTATCGAAACGTACGAGCAGGCACTGGAATGGTTAGACTTGGATGCGAGCCAACCCGACGATTTTGTCACCACCATGTACACCGTCAAGGTCGCCGAAAATCCCAATAACACAAAAACTGCTCTCAAAGCGGTTGAAATAATCGCAAAGCAACGAAACAGCTACCGACTGCGCGACTTCCTTAAGAATGGCTTCATGGATGAGGGCACCGGCATGGATGTAGCAGAAGCGTACGCTATTCTTGATATCGCCGACCGAGTAGCGCCACTTGATCTAGAGGTCTTACAAGGAAGTGTCAACATAATGACAACAGATACACCCGAAAGGCAGGCAAAAATCCAGCAAGCGTTCGAACTGGTCTGCAAAGACCAGAAAGAAAACCACAACAATTTGCAGACCTTTGCAAACAGGTCGGCGATGAGAAAATACCCTCTGGATAGCTGGCCCGTCGGTATGAAAAACATTGGCAATACCTGCTACTTGAATAGCGTTTTACAGTTCCTCTTTACGGTGAAACCATTGAGGGATACAGTTCTCGACCCTGAGAATTTCGTCCAAGCATCATCACCACAGGCGTTGGAAAACAAGATTGTTGGACGAAGTGCCGTCCAACCTGAGAAACTTGAGAAGGCACAACAATGTGAGTTATAACAACCAGTAACCGTTCCGTGCTAACATAAGTAGTCGTTCACGAACTGAGAAATCTTTTCCATCACATGATCACGGATTCTGAATACGTCGTTCAACCAGAAACGAAACTCGCAATTCTAGCACTTGCGGAGCGGACAGGCTCGACCGAGATCAAAGCCGTGGAGTACAGCACGCATGGGTCAGGAGGGCTTGGTAATATTGGGGGCATAGCGATTGCAGGTCCAATGCTCCCCCCAGAATCAGTGTCAGAAGTGAAGCCCGTCCAACCAATAAACACCTTGGCAGACTCAGTAATGGGCGACGATGACGCAAAGAGTGACACGTCTACAACCGCCATGGTGGATGTGACTGAAGCAAAACCCGAACCTCCCTCGCGGCCACCTCCAGTTCCACCGAGGCCACAACCCGACAAAACCATCACAACTATCGAGAGAAATGCCCAACAGCAGGATGCAGCGGAAATCATGAATAACATATTCGATTTGTTATCATGTGCTCTAAAGGGAGATGGCGTTTGGCGTGACGGCGAGCAATTTGATTTGATCAAGAAGTTGTTCTTCTCTGATGTGACCACGGTGCGACGAGTGGAACAAACATCAAAGCACAACAGTGCTATACAAGACAATCACCTGATTTCTCCAGGAGGACGGAACCGGTCGCTTTATGCTGCCTTGGACGACGAGTTCAGTATGACTGAGGTTGAAAATGATACTTCCAAAGGCGTCATGGCAAAGACCTACAAATACGAGTATATTGAAGAAGCATCGCCTATCCAGATCATTAACGTTCGACGACTCATATACGAGGGTGGTCAGAGTAGAAAGGATGAATCTCACATTGCTCTGGATGAAGTTTTGTACCTCGATCGTTATCTCAAGAAAACCAACTCTTTGTCCGAGAAACAGCTCCTAGAGCTCCGCGAAAAGCAATGGAGGCTCCAACAGAAATTAAGAACATTGGAAGCTCGGAAAAAGGAGTTGAGAGAAACAGAATTAAAGATGACGCTCCCTGATGCTGTCAACGAAGCTGCGAACTTCGTAGAGAAACTTTCCAAGGCTTCGGAAGAGCAACTGATAGATGTCGAATATGACCCAACAGTTGTAAACCCCGAGCTCCCGGCAGTAATGAGAGAGCAAGCTCTTGAGCTTCAAAAGGAAGCGGGTTCCTTGGAAACGCATATGCAAGAGCTAGACGAGGAAATCAACTCAATCTATAAAGATTGTAAAGACCACCCCTACCGCCTGCACGCTGTATTCATGCACCGCGGTGGCCCCAACAGTGGACATTACTGGATCTACATATATGACTTCCAAAAAAAGCTCTGGCGTAAATACAATGACGAAGAAGTTGACGACGTGGGCGTGGAAAAGGTTTACGAACACGAGGAGAGGTCCCCGCAAACTTCTACCGGAATCGTCTACATCAGAGAAGACCTAGTGTCTGAGCTTACCGAAGCTGTCCATCGGACGCTGAATATCACACCTTTGAATGAAGTTGAGATGAAAGATGCAGATGAAATAGGCTTTGATAACGTGGTGGTTATCGAGGGTATAGAGAAGGATTAGTAGTTCTCCTGTTCTGCCTGGCTAACGACGTCTTTTCGCGCCAATTGCAGTGGACTGGAGTGATACCTTTTTGGGCTGACAGTGTTCGTTTATACCAAGGTCGTTGGCATCGCCATTGGTGATAAAAATATGGCCGTGTGTATACATATTGCTACTAATGGCTCGGCTTGTACACATCTTAAAGATGTGTTCCCTTCTCTTCTTGGGCGAGGAGAAGGCAAGTAGGAGGGTTAGGGATACATGGATGCATATTTGCAGGTTCGGACGGACCCAGAATCAATGGGCAATGTATGAGGGATGAATAGTAAATGCGCCGTATATGCATGATGAGAGTAGATACCCCCAGGTCTTTTTCCACACGCAATAGCGATCCTGATTCCCCCAACCACGTGTTCAAGAGCAAGGCAGGAAGATAAAGTTTACCCTACTAAGCCATGTTTGTGCCTATAAGTATGACGTTAACCTCTATGCTCGCTCAGAAATCTTACGAGTGGTAGAAACCCGGAGTACATCACCAAGTCACAGTAGCGAAATTAGAGTGTAAAGGAAAGTAATTCAGAGATACCCACTACACTACAACGAGTGGGGGAAACCACACAACGTCAACGACAAGGTGATCTAGTAACATTCAAAGAGAGAGACAATTCACAGTAACGCCCAGTTATATATTCCACTCATACATAACCCCCATAATCAGTTGTCCATTCTCATCAAAGATGAACCTCCGTGCCCATGCCCAGAAAACAACATTTCTATGACGCAACCAGTCATATCTTACCCTATACGTGGGGAACCCGCGGATACTCACCCGGTACGTGTAGATCACTGACACTAAAATCCGTGTTCTGCCTCTGTACCCCAAGGATGGGTTTGTCTGTCTCGGTTGTGACCTCATTGTTGGTAGTTATTGCTGAGGTAGCAACGGGGACTGTTCCTTCTGAAAAGGACTCGTGGGGGTTTTTGGAAGTGGTGGCGAGACTGTCGGTTGGCACACCCGTGAGCACGGGCACAGGAATTGTTGTAGCGTTTCCTGTTTTGGGTGCTTTAATATCGTTCACAGGCTGTTGCTGCTCTTTCTCTATTTCGTGGCTCGCTTGGTGGCGGCATGCTTCGGCACTTAAAGCTCCTGCCGCTGCTCCACCAACAGCTGGTGCCATCCAGTCTCCATATGTGCTATCATGTCTGTCAAGCTGTTGTGTTGGCTGTGCTTGTGTAGGTGGGAGTTGAGGAGCACTCGGTGCTAGTTCATAGTTCGTCGGGGTAGGCTGATAGGCTTGATAATTGTTCGAGACAGAATTCGAATAGTAAGGTGTTTGGTCTGAGGACATCGGTTGTTGCTGGTAATTGTTTTCGGCATTATATTCGCCGATGTATGGATTATTGGAAGTGTATGGTATTTGGCTCTGCTTCGTGTACAGTTCTTGGTGTTGCTGCTGCTGTTGTGGGTTGATAGCATCGTGGGTCATCGATTCGCTGGGATACGTGTAGGCGCCCTGAGGTCCTCCAGATGCGGAAGCTATATCATGACCGACCTCCGAGCTACCACTAGAAGGTGATAGAGGTGTTTGTAAGTTACGTTCCATTTGAATTTCGCTGGGAAATCGCCCACCTGGAGATGGCCGCACCGGGGGATTCTCCCGTACGGACTCGTTCATGGTAGACTGATTTGCGGAGTATGGGACTTGGTCTGCCTCGTCTTCTTCTAGGCCGCCATCGGAGCTAACTGATCGTGCACTGCTTTGACTTACACTTCGGGCATGTCGCCGAACGAAGGCATTTCGCTCCTCTCCACTCTTTTCTGTCAGGTTCTTTATGTCCTCGTACCAAGCTAGCATGGTGTCGTAACTCTCAGCTCGGAAAACCCACGTATGGCCTCGATGCATTGAACCGGTTTGGCGTCCTTTGAGAACGAATTTGTGCGATGAGCTGCCGGGCTGAGAGTGCGACCCAAGCTTCTGGTCTGGGAGATACAAGGACATAACAGGAGGCTGAGTGTATATACGATCTGCCGACTTGAACTCATGTAAATGAGTAGGCGATAGAACATACCTATATGGTTATTAGCAGAGGTTAGTCAATTAAAAGACATCCTTACCATCCAGGTGTGTAGCTTTTGAGGTACTTGCTCTTCCGTTCAAGCATTCCGGCCCTAACCTCTGTTGTTGCAGGGTGATCCTTACCTGGATACTCGATGTCCTCCAATCTCCGCAGAGGGAGGTTGGGGTTGACAAAGTGAGGGTCGTTGGTGACGAATTGGTTCCATTCGAGATCTCTTGGCATTCCAATTGGCCCATTTCGGAGTTGATCAATTGTTGAATACATCTCGTCGGCGTCTCGTTTCAGTATGTTTGCCAGGGCGTTGTATGCTTTCTGGATCTCGCCAACGACAATGGACTCCAACTCCCTACCGGAGTTTTCGAGATTGAGATATGCCTAAAAATATATGAGCCGCTTGATATGTACTCGGACTAGAGTGCACAAACCCTGTGTAAGTAGTTTTCCTCGTCTATTTGTCTCTCGATTTGCCGGTCGACTCCAAGACGGACTACATATGGGTCTCCTTTGCCAGCCACTGCAGCTGGATCCGAGTCTACTAGTGCCAAAGCTTCCTCTAATGCTGCTACACACTTTCGCGTTGTTTCCTTTTCTTTCTCCACATTGTTCTTGAAGTCCCCAGCCAGAGACTTGATTTCCTTTATTTTCTGGCCAAGGTCGGCGCGAAGACCTCCCAGCTGATTAATCACCTCGGTTTGTATTTCTTTGGCTTTGTGAGATTCGGTAACCGACTGTTTGTGGAAGTCGCGCAAGATTCGGTTCGCATCATTGAGGCCTCCTTCTGTCAAGAACATGGAAGGAGCATTGGTGTTGTTGATGACATTGGAAACCTTCAATAAGGCTTTGGCACGTTGCTCGTAGGATGTGGAGACTTCTCGGAAGTACGAAATGAGATCCTTGAGCAGCTTTCGCCAAGCTTAAAGCCAAAAAAAAACCAGGTTAGAATTTGGAGAGCATTGACCGATGGGCACACATCACATACCTTGGAAGCGGTTGGCTAGAATTTCGGTAGGTGACCCTGATGTGGGCACAGGTGTGTAGAAAACGCTGTTGTGCTTGCTGGAAGGACGGTCTTCATCCTCAATGCTCACACCACGGATGCTACCTGCATGCGTGCTCCTCCTGCTCCCACTGCGCTTTAGACTGCCGCTTCTCTTCACCGATGACCTCTTTTTTAGGGTGCCGCTTCTTGAAGGCGCAGCACCCTGATTCAATGTGGACGCCCTCGAGGATGAGCGCTGAGGGAGATCACCGTCCATGAGAATTGACGTACCCCTCGTCTGTGCATCAAAGCTCTCCTCGAACCTGCCTCGACGCTGAGAGCCCAATTGCGGTTGAAGAGACTGTGCGAGCGGTGATGAGTTGACGGGATTTGCAGGAGTGCTTGCGATATTATTTCCATCAACTCTGTCGATGTCCAAATACGAAGAATCACCGTATCCCCGGCTTGGGTGCGCGGGGTGGGGAATCGAGGTTGTCATGGAGCGAAATGGTGTCGGGGCGGCTTCGAGGCAAGTGTGCTTCGTGCTGGTGAGCTGGTCGTCTCTCGGGGACGCTGGTGGACTGGGGAATTCCTCCGCAATATGGGCGTGGTGGAAAGGGTGTGGATGACGTGTAGTGTGGCGTGGAAAGAGGAGGCGGAGCTGGCTAGGTGCCAATCACAAGCAAAGTCGGCGACAGCTGGAGCTGACGATGCGCATGTGAAGAGTGTGGCTGTTGCTTTGTGTTGGAGATGAAACGTAAAAGTGGGACAGGAAGCGGCCTAACAAGAGGGTTTGATGTGAACAGCAGTGCTGGCTGCAAAGGCTCGGGTGATGTCATTGTCCGAACCCCCCCAGACCCGGAATTGCAGCGCCGGCGGGGCTTGGCGCGAACTCAACACCAGCCAAGACTAACACCAACCGTCGTCATCCTGCAGCACCACCGGTTCCTCTCTGGGCCGCCCAATGTCCAATGCCCAATGTCCACGGCTAGTGGTGTGAGGCGAGTTGTGCAGCGGCCTCTCTTCGACCTCCGCAGCAGTTACACCCATATTCGTCGCCAGATCAGCGTCACATGCAGGCCTGCGGCACCCCAAGACAGGCACATGGGACGCCACCTCGCACTGGAACGGGGACAGAAGTCAGGACTATGGACTATCGGCGCATTCCCAGTCGTGCACCTCAGACCGCTAACCTAGTGCACATTTCAGCACATGCTGGGAAATGGCACTGAGAACCTGGAGGAGATGCTGCCAGTCCTCCCAACGGGCTAGCTGCTTCAACACCAACCAAAGCTGCGCCTTGCACCCTCTCAAAGGGCTCGACCCAACGCCCAAGAGCATCCATAGTATCCGCAGCGTCCCAAGACCCTTCTCTTTTCTATTCTCGAGTATCTCGGAAGATGTTCTTCTTTCATGCTCCGTCTTCTACAGGAGACGGAGCCTAAGTAAGATCCAGGCAGCCAAGTCAAAGCATACAAATTTCTGTTTCACAAGATGGGCCAATTTAAGAGATAGACTTCGCGGCAGCACTCTGCCGAATCTTGGTAATCGCCACTTCTGATCCCAAAATACAAGACGCCTGCCAAGACAGATATTCACTCACGACAAACCGAATGACTGCCACTGCCGACGTCCACAGCATCGCCAAGTCGACAGAACACGTAATCTGCCGACCGTTATTATTTCGGGCATAAGTGTCATAACCGGCAGTCTCGAAGCTCTCCGGGTTCAAAGCGTCGCCAAAAATGCCAATTGTAGCCATTGCTTCACTCAAACTACAACACAGGCACGCTTCAACCATCATCTGCTACTGCCCGAGGAAATTGATCATGGCCTGAAACCTGGATGAAGGCGGACGACAAGGTGAAACCTCATCATCAATTACTAACCACACCAACCTCGACTTGAATCCCGGCTGTTCGACTACAACCTTTAATATTGGAAAAGGCGCCCAAGTTTACTGACCAATATAACGGGCAGCGCTATAGGGTTCTCAAGACTAAACGCCCAGCTTCCACACGTTTACAAATGGACAACGCCCAGATTATCCGAGTGGTCACGGCGCACGCGGGCCGGCAGATTATATGAATATCCAATTCCAATAATTCATGGGCATTCTTGATTCTCAAACTCTGCCCAATCGCGCGGCTCCGTCGAAACAAGAATCCCTTGGATTTCAAGATTCAAATTAAGCCCCATAGCCGTCTTACTGGTGGCTGAAGCGATCGACAAATACGGGGACAAAGCCAGCCGCGCATGAAGAAAAATGTGGGGAGCATGCCAAGCGATATCCGGGGAGCAGATGACTGCGTTGTGTTTATTGCGACTTGGAGTTTCTGCAGGAATGCGTGGTGCGAAATAGAGTGATGTGATGGTCGCCCTAGAGGCGGCACTATAGCTACGCCGGATTCCTGGCCATGGGAAGAGATATATAAACACGGGCGAGCTGCTCATATGGCTTTCTTTCCTTGCTCATCGATATCAAAGTCCTTCGGTAACCCGTTTCGACCCTCCCGACCTCCCGGCCTTTGTTCTCGACTCGCCCGCCATGAAGTTCACCGTCGCGGCGGTTCTGTCGCTGCTTCCACTCCTCTCCTCCGCTCACTGCATCGCGCAGCGAGTACGGATCAACGGGCAGGATCTTGGCCAAGGGACGGGCATTCGCATGTCGACGAGCAACAACCCCATCCAGAACGTCAACGATGCGAGCTTCGCCTGCAAAAACTCATTCCAGTCACCAGTGTCGTCCAAAGTCATTGATGTGAAGGCGGGCGACAAGGTCGGCGTAATGTGGGGACATGTATGTAAAAATCAAAGCATGCAGGGCGTCCGTTTGGCGACAGAGTTGGCCGGGATAGTATCAAAGTGGTATCCATGACATACTCTGCCGTGCAACGGACAACTTGTATCTACCCCCCCCAAAATATTTGAATAATAGCTAACCAAAGTACTTAGGTTATTGGGGGAGCACAGTTTGCAAACGATGTAGACAACCCAATCGCGAAGAGCCACAAGGGTCCAACCATCTTCTACATGTACGTTATGCTTCCGCCACACAATTTGGCAGCCAGGTCTACGGCCAGTAGGCACAAGGATACTAATTTTCTTCTCAGGGCCAAAGTAGACAACGCGGCCAGCGCGCAACCCACGGGCCTGAAGTGGTTTAAAGTTTTCGAGGATGGGCTTGACGGATCCGGAAAATGGGGCGTAGACCGCATGATTTCCAACGGTGGGTGGGTAGACTTCACGATGCCGAAGTGTGTTGCCCCCGGCCAGTATCTGCTTCGCGCGGAGATTATTGCGTTGCACTCAGCAAAGGTACGTCTTGGGTGACATTTCTCTTGTCGGATGCGTAGCGACTAACGCGACGCTACAGAACCAAGGACAGGCTCAGTTCTACATGGGATGTGCACAGATCAACGTCTCCGGCAGCGGCACAATGATGGGAAATACAGTGTCGTTTCCTGGGGCTTACTCGGCGACTGATCCGGGAATCCTGATTTCCATTTACGACACCAAGGGCCAACCTGTGGGCAATGGGACGCCGTATAAGATCCCAGGACCTGCTCTTCTAACCTGTTAGATGTTGGGCGATGGAGTGGGCGAAGAGGAAGCTGGGTGGTTCTTTTTTTTTGGTTTGGTTTAGGTTAGGAAGGTTCGCAGTAACTAGCATACTCTGACTATTCCATGACGGTTCCTCTGATACAAGGCTTGACCAGACGCCGTGTGGCACCTTGCTTGATGTGTGAGCCCATGAATCCCTCTCGATCGAGTAGTGTGCACATACATATAATGGGGTACAGTACAGTGGAGTCGGAATTCCGCAAACCCGGATATTGTAAAGTTTAGAGGGCCTTTGTGGGTCTTCTCTCCGCCCCCCCCTGGTGCCAGGCGCAAGCAGGTGGTGCCGCCAGAGAGAAGAACGCGACCACAACCTCCTCCATGGGTCCGTCGTGGCAACAAGGTGTGCCAGCGCCTAGTCCCGGGCCGGGCCTCTGTGTCTTGGCAGGAAACGAAGGGAGGGCAGCCTCGTACAAGTAATTACCGTACTTGTGCTATACTTGTCCCAGTAGTCTACCTAATTGCCTGTCTGGACTCAACAGGACAAGCCGCAAGGGGGCGGGAAGATCAGCGCAGGGTTGGAGCGGGTGGTGGGAGGTCTGGTCCGTGCGGCAGTTAGCCTCGGCCGAGGAAGAGAGGAAGAGGAGGAGTGCTGTGCTCGAATCAGAGAGGGCTTTGGGGTTGCACGGCATGTTTGAGCTTCGGGGCGCATTCTAGCGAGGGCGAGGGTGTGGACGTCTGAAATAGGCAAGTAGGCAAGAGGGCCACAGTACAGTACAGCACAGTACAGTACAGTACATTATAGCACATTATAGCACAGTGCAGTACAGTGCAATACATGCCTTGCCGTCCTTGGAGCTCCCCCCAATCATGACCTCTTCCCCACGCCCGTCGGAGAATGGCCGTCCAGTGTGGTGCAAGTACCGGTAGCCGTGACTACGCGTCCGCCACTCCTGCCCGCGTTCGTGACGAAGCATGCTCCCGGATTTTGCGGGAATAGGAGTTCGTCACAGCGCGCCAGGCCAGGCATGGAGAGAACGGCAATTCGGCACCGCGCCTGCCTCTGCGGGTAGCGTTGCCTAGCTCGAGCTCCGGGACAAGGCAGGCCTTTAATAACGTGAAGCCGGGTGCCACACTCTGCTTCTCGTCTCTTGAAGGCCTTGGACGTGCAAACCGTGCCCATTGTAATTGTCCCAATTGTGCCTGCTGTTGGCTTGACGCTTCCCTGGCCGAGTCGACCTCGCCACTACACATGTTACTGCGGTAGCACCCTCTTCTACTGCGGACCGTTCCGCGGTTTGTGTGCCGGCTACGTCAACGGGGCAATTGACCCAACCTACCTGTACAGCAACGGAAAAGTCATCTCGGGCACAGCGCAACCCACCACTGGCAGCTTTTCATATCCCCCCCTTCCCCTCGCCCCTCTTGGAG
>JAAZQE010000460.1:0-23653 GCA_013620735.1 Clavariopsis aquatica | reverse complement strand
CCTGTATGAATGCCCCACCCCCCTGCAATTTTCTCAACACCATCCCCAGCTAGGGACTTACCACCTGCTTCATCACGAACCATTTCAGCCACCATCTCAATACACCGAGGTATAAGCGCTTTCAAGCGCAAGACTGTTCTCCTTACATCAAAGCGTCCCGCATAGCCTTTCCTCGAGGCAAAGTTGATTCCCATCCTCATCTGCCGAAGTACTTCAGCGGGGCAGCTTAGCCTAAAAGATACTGTGTTCCGCACAAAGTATTTCAAAGAACCAAGTATCAGGACTAAGACATGCATGGCACGTGCTTGCGGATCCTCGGTGCAACAATGAGAAATTCTTTCTAGATGATCGCGGTCAAGAGGGGGCGAGGGCGGGGAACCTGACTTCCTGGCAAGGGATGTCAAGTCTACATATATAGGGTGGTGAACGTCAAGACAGGGTAAGAGTGGCAAGCGCTCAGATCCGACCCATTTCATATCTACAAAATGCGGCAATCTTTGGTATTTACATGGCTTGCCTGCATCACCGTTTCGGTGGCGCAAGATAAGCTCTCGCAATACGGGTCGAGTCCACCGGTGTATCCTTCGCGTAAGCAACCTTATTTTCACTTCATAGATAATTCTGGTATTTTTAAAGACCATGTGTTGAACTCGAGTTATAACTGCTGACTTTGATAGCGAACATCACAGGTACAGGAGGATGGGAGGATGCGCTAAAGAAGGCACAAGCCTTCCTTGATGAACTTACACTAAAGGAGAAAACAGAGATAGTAACAGGTATGCATGTTCTAATAGTAAATTTTCGCACCGCTATTTTCTTAATTGAACGATTTTCCCAGCCTTCTTTAACATATATGGGCCATACCTTTCTATTTACTAGATAGAAGAGATCAAGTTCTTGTTCCCCTCTTGGTCTTATTTGTTTTTCTCCATTCAACCACAACTTTCCCGTTGGGGTGTGAGTGTGATGGACGCAAGCCAACTGGCATACCCACCATCTCAGGACAAACTTAAATATTCACTGACCCTAAAAGGAACTCCCGGGCCATGCGTTGGGAACATTGCCCCAGTTCCCCGCCTAAACTTCAACGGTCTCTGCCTACAAGATGGACCCCTTGCCATCCGCCAAGCTGTCTATGCCAGTGTCTTCTCCGCTGGCCTCTCCGCGGCCGCATCGTGGGATCGTTCTCTTGTAAAAGAGCGCGGTGCCCTCATGGCCTCTGAATTCAAAGGCAAAGGTTCTCATGTGATCCTGGGTCCTGTCGTAGGCCCTCTAGGACGTTCACCATTCGGTGGCCGGAACTGGGAGGGATTTTCTCCTGATAGTTATCTTTCTGGAGTTTTGGTTGAACAGACCGTGGTGGGGATTCAAGAAACAGGTGTACAGGCTTGTACGAAACATTACATTGCGAATGAGCAAGAGATCCAACGCAATCCATCGAGTGTAAATGGGAAGATAGTAGATGCTGTTTCGTCAAATGTGGATGACAAGGCTATGCACGAGACGTATCTTTGGCCCTTCGCCAATGCACTGAAGGCAGGAACGGCGAGTATCATGTGCTCGTACAACCGCATCAACGGATCGTATGGGTGCCAGAACTCTAAGGCACTGAACGGCCTGTTGAAAGAAGAGTTAGGCTTTCAGGGATATGTGATGTCTGACTGGGGTGGTACTCGCAGCGGTGTTCCTGCGATTAAAGCCGGCCTCGATATGAATATGCCTGTAAGCCACATCCTATTTCCTCATCTTGGTGGATTACTGATGTACATGTAGGGTGGATTTGACTTTGCTACTGGCTCACCATCCTACTTTGGAGGCAACATCACCACAGGGGTTAACAACGGTTCTCTTGCCCTATCCCGCCTAAACGACATGGTCCTTCGCGTAATGACGCCTTACTATTTCCTTGGCCAAGACTCCGGCTACCCTCCTATTGACAAGTCTACTGGTACCCTGAACTTCTTCCCTGTGGCAAATTACTTACACAACTTTACTTTTGGGCCCATCGTAGACGTGCGCAAAGACCACGCAAAGCATATCCGAGCTTTAGGCGCTGCCGGTACTGTTTTACTAAAAAATTCCAACAATGCTCTACCATTGAAGCAGCCTAAGAACATTGGTGTATTTGGCAATGACGCGGCAGACTACACTCAAGGACCGCTGCCATCCTCAGACTACGACATCGGCACACTAGCTGTCGGTGGTGGCTCAGGAACTGGTCGTTTCACGTACGTTGTCTCGCCACTCGAAGCCATCAAGACTCGAGGTGCATCGTACGGTGCAATGGTCCAATACATTACATCTAACACATTTATCCTCGATCATGGTTTCGGAAATATCGCGCCTTCCCCTCCAGATGTATGTATTGTGTTCCTCAAGTCGTGGGCCAGCGAAGGGGATGATAGAAAGACGTTGATCGCGCAGTGGAGCTCTACTGCCCTCGTTGAAAAGACTGCTGCCTTTTGTCCGAATACGGTGGTTGTTTTGCATGGCGCATCGCCCAATGTCCTGCCTTGGAAGAATAATGTTAACGTAACAGCGATCATTGCTGCACACATGCCTGGCCAGGAAACCGGAAACTCCATCGTTGACATTCTGTGGGGTGATGTGAATCCATCCGGTAAACTTCCTTACACCATCGCAAACCAGGAATCCGACTACTCGAAGAATTTGGCCAACAGCTCTGCCCTGCTCGGTTCTACAGACCCGGACGCATGGCAAGCGGACTTCACAGAGGGTAATCTTATCGATTACAAGGAGTTCGACGCCCAAAAAAAGAATGTAGCGTACGAATTCGGCTTTGGGCTAAGTTACACCACCTTTGAGATTTCTGATATCAAAGTTAGTGTCACCGGTACGAAAGCCGCTAGAACACCAAAAGCCACTGCGAAAATCGCGCCAGGTGGGAATGTCGAGCTCTGGGAGACCCTCGTCAATGTGACAGCCCTAGTGAAGAATACGGGTACGGTTCCCGGTGCGACAGTTCCTCAATTGTACATCTCTCTCCCTTCTGAAGCTGGCAAAGGCACGCCGGTACGAAGTCTCAGAGGATTCGAGAAAGTAATGCTTGGCGTCGGGAAGACTGCTTCAGTGACGTTTCCCCTGCTTCGGCGCGATCTTAGTTTCTGGGATACAGCAACACAGTCTTGGACATTGCCTAGCGGCGAGATTGGTGTGGATATTGGATTTAGTTCTAGAGATCTGAAGCTGAGTAAGAAAATTACGATTTGATATTGCTGTGGTGGAAAAATATATCGAGAGAGCATATTTTAGTAGGATATCTAATGATTACTATTATTTGACCATTTCACCCCCTGTAATCTATGTAGACTGTTAAGTCCGCATAGTCCATACCTTACCATCATTTTACCAACTTTACCAAATTAGACGTCAAACCTTGCAAATACTCTCTTGTCAGGAGATTTTGGATGCAGAACACTAACCTTCTCATCTTTAGATTCAAAAGACTGGGCTCGTTTCATTATAGTGGCATGTTCTTGTATCGGACACCTACTAAATCCTGCCACTTAGTGGATCCCCCATCATCAAAACACTGGTACGTAATCTTTAATCTACACATACACTTGGGAAATAGTTCTAGGAGAGAAATCGGGTAGCGTCCGGTAGAATTCCCCTTTAGGGGCCCACGATGGATGATAATATGTTTGTCTTTTGCTGACGCTAGTGTATGAGAGCCCTCACCCAGTCCGTTTTTGGGGACTTGGAAGGTAAGCCTCAAAAGCTTGTAGACGTTGCCTCGCCCGGTAAATAAAATACATAATTATACTACTCCCAGGCAGTATATGAATACATATAGGTCATGGTTGCTTGCTTTCCAACTTCTACCTCCCAAGAAGTAAGTGATTGGTGAGTTGCATTAGGCCACCCTCACTACTTTTTTCATTAGTGCGTAGCTAGTACCTCGCGGGGAATATTCCTCTACTATTTGAACCATACATATATACACAATAAACTATCACGATGGTCGTTACCCGTAAGAACACTGTACCCTGAAGAAATATGTCCCTGTAAGAACACTAGACTATGATTCGCTCAGAACCTGCTTGCCAACATTGTCCCAAGTCAAAGTAGAATGCAGAACATATCACACAACGCCTAACAGCTTTCGCGTAGTGAATCCCAGTCCCTATGGCAATCCTAGCTACCATAGGGCAGCATCTTTATCGAACCGAGTAAGTTCCTTCCCACCATCTTCTACGTCCTTCCTCGCTTTCATTCGCATATAGAAAATTGGGCAATCTCTACTCGAACAGATGACCTCGCAATGCACACTACCCTGACACCTCTGACACTGCGTCCAAAGCCTAGCGAACCGAACTTCGAGCTCACTCACTCTGGACAACGTCTTTTGGTAGAATTCGCCTATTCGTGGACGACAATTTTCACAAACGGCCCCGTCTTTCACTGTGGCATTGACGAGCGGCTTTTTGCATCCCATGCATGTCTGCGTTTTCTTGGCAAACTTCATCAGACCACTATTTGTTGGTGCTGCAACAGATATAGACCGGGTGTGGTCGCCAGTGAGCAATTGCTGTGCCTTCTTTTCACCTAGAATGGGCTCGAATATGCGACCCAGAGGTTTTGCCAGCTGGTTTTCTAGATAATACTTGGTATCGATAGGAATGTTATTCTCGAGTACGTAGAGAGGGTCTTCGGATTTCTCGAAAGCTTTGGAGCCTCCGGCACCCTTGACGATGACGTAGGCAACACGATCTCCTAGCCCAGGAGCAGAACCTGCGTCGCGTTTCTTCATGCGTTCAGCGAGCTCCACATGGGCTTGTTTCCCTTTGTAGCCACCTTCTCCATTCTCGTCTGCTTGCTTAGTCAGGGCTTTCGTTATGACTAAGTTAGACAAATCGATTTTGTTGTGGAGAAGATCGGAGATGGTTTCTTTGACGAAGCTATGTCACATTAGCATAATATCTTTTTGATAATGTCAAATTCACTTACTCCTGCGCCCCAGCGACATCTCGGTCAATAAGTAACATTCGCAGAGAAGTCTCGATGACGGTTTGTACCAATCGGCAATTATCACGTCGAACAGTCTCGATACCCTTGGTATCCATTTTGTCCCATTTGTTAGGGTTGGTGTAGTACAGACCGGCGTAGCGCTTCTTATTGATAAGAAGGTAGGGGAAGTAGACCTTTTCAAATTCGAGTTTGATAGGCTTGATGAACTTGCCCGAAACGAAATCGGCAGCTTCGTTGCCCAATTCCATAGCTTTGGAAAGGTCAGTGGTGCCAAATTTGACCATGACAGAGTCAGTGTCCCCGTAGATAACTTCGGCGTCATGGGTGTATCCATTCGCGATGGTGTACCTCTTTTCTACTTCATCTTTGGTTCGTTCAATCATCTGTCGACCATAACTAGTAGTACTACTAGCGATCGCAAGACACGGGAGTTTACCGACAGTAGCCCCGGTGATACCATACACGGAATTGGCGCTGATCTTCAACGCCAACTGACGACCGTTCAGCACTGCCTTCTTGAATGGGTCTGTCTCAACTGCCAGCTCCCTTTTGGCTTTTTTACGAGCAGTAAGCAGTTCCTCCAGAATCTGCGACAGAAGTCCTTTGCGAACTTTAGTTGTGCAAAAGAAATCACCGTTCGGAGTGCAAATGTAATCCTCTCCTTCCTTCATATTTAGTTTCTCGATCTTCTGCCTGTTCAACAAGGTGGTGTAACAGAGGTTGTGCGCTTGCATAATACTGGGGTATAGTGATGCAAAATCAAGCGTTGCAATAGGCACGTCATAATATCCACGTTTCGGTTCGATGACAGTGGCGCCCTCGTACTGGTCGTTGCTATCACCTTGGTTACTTAAATCGGGGATAACGAGCGACTGCTCAAGAGCCTTCCGAAACAACTGGCTGATGAACTTTACTTGTTGGCCTCGAGCAAGAAGATAGTTGAAGGGCACTCCTGTGACTCTGGCCATTTCGGTATAGTTAGCCAAACATGTTAATTTATCTAAAAGTCGTTGCGGTAGATATGCATCCTTCAGACAGTAGACTGCAAGCCTTCGTCGTGAATTCGCGTCACCATTATACAATTCTGTGATCATGCTGTGATGAACGTCTTCCTTTTGCTCTTTCAAGAAATGGGCACACACAGAATTCAGAGTGTAGCTTCGAAGTTGGTGATCGCGTTGGACAAGCTGAAGCAGATCAAGTTGTAGACGGCCATGTGTATTGGTGGTTTTCAAATCTCGGTTTCCCATTTGCTTGCTGTTGAGGTTCACACTTGTTGATTTAGATTCCTTTGTTTTCAGCCGTGACCAGTAGGGGAACTTGAAAGCCTTTAAATGCTTTGCCCGCTCGAGCAGATATGGGAAGTCGAAGTTGGCAATGTTGTATCCGATGATTACGTCTGGGTCGACCTCGTCGAGGAAGTCTCGCCACTTCATCAACATTTCTTTTTCATCTTGGAACGAGAATATTTGTGTAGCAACGATTGGAGCGCATGTATCTTGACAAAACACATTTCGCACGAACGGCTTGCTTTCTCCATATCTCGTTACGACATTTGCGATCTGGATGACCGGATCCACATTCGCTTCAGGGAAGATTCCCTTACGACCGGCGCACTCGATATCGAAGGAGAGGATGCGGAGTGGCGCCATTTTGGCCCATTCGCCATCAGAGGGGTGTGCGATCAAATCGGTATATTTGACCTGGGCCTCTATTTGGCAGTTTGAGTGTCGGGATCTTGAATCGATCATCTTGAATTTTCCAGCTGGAGCTTCAACCCACGACATGCCAGAAATCTAACCACTATCAGTTATGATCGTCCTCGCATGGAGTCGAGCCTACCTTGGTATCAATCATGAATCTAAGCACATATTGAATGTTATCGAATGTAAGGATCCCACCGTCCTGGTATGTCCACATAGACTTGTAGTTCGCATTGCCCTCCTGTACCATTTTCCGTACCCTGTTGATGAATTTTGGGTCGTTCACGGTGATCTTTAGGTACGGACTCTGTTGATTTCCTTGAAAGCCAAAAATATTCTCCTTCATTGTCATCTGCACCGAGTGTATCACAGCCGAGTACTGGCTAATGTGTTTCTGGGCCTCGCCTTCGAGGTAGACTTTGAACGGCTGACAGTCGGCCTGCTGGAAGTTGAGGGGGGCGGCAACATAGAAATAGTGCATGAAGTCTGTTACATGGAGGAGCACTGAGTGGCCGGTCTACACGTATTTGTGGTTAGCTGGGGTGTGGTCGGTGGGGGCAAGAGAAATCACCTCTGTGACTCCGAACAGTTGCACCGTCGTTTTCCCACCACTCAACACGCCTTCTTCGGCCTCGATTTGCTGGAAGACGAGACTTTGCGTCCCATCCTCCCAAGCATGCGAGATTGGGGGCCTCGACCACTGTTGGTCCTTCTCGGTGTTTGACTGCTTGAGGTTTGTCAAGTCCTGTGACATCTTCTCCAACACCTCCTCCTCGAATCGGCTCTTGGGCTGGCTAGAGTTGAACGAGCCATTTGAGTTCTGGATAGGGACTCGCCCATTCCTACCGACAGTATGCTCAAGCTTCAACTTCTTCGCGGAGCGGGGAGATGCCTGTTGGTTAATACGGGTGCTGGTGGCATCGCCGAAGTGCCGCTTCATGGGCGTCTTCTGCACTGCGGCGGGCATCATAAAGAGTAATTGTGGCGAGGAGGGCAGTTAGAGGAAGACAGGGTGAAAACGAGGGGAGAGGGACGGGCAATGAGGGTGTGTCTGTTGATGCGTAGAACGCAGCGAGATTCCTTAATTGAAGACGCGAAAGTCGCGCCTTCTCGCGCCGGAGCCCGTGCCAGCCCTGTTGTGTGGTCCGAGCGCCTGTCACATTCATCATCCTCATTCATCAATCAACCAACCTAACCGCACTGACCACTCACCCACAAACCCATTCATACTCTTCAGATCATACACAGTACATTACCTTCTATGCATCCTGCTCCTGCTCCTAGCCAGCCCTATGTAAGATATGATTGCGATCAAACACGAACAGCAACTGCTAGAAAATTGATCTCCCTTCCTCCCCCCACCTCTCCCTCTTCCTCTCTGGTTCCCCCACCAAGTTGCATAGTTCCAATATGATCACTTCAAGCTTTGCATCCATTTCTTTCTTTCGTGTTTCTAAGGGGTGCATGCTCAACCTCGATATATAACCACATGCCAACAATATCAACATAGACTTATTATCCTCATCCAGGCTGCAAAACTCATTACAAAAATATTACAGCGAGATTGGGCATAGCGCATGAGGATCAAGTTCTTCCTCTGTCACCTTGACTGCCTTGGCTTGAATTTCCGGCTATTGGAGCAATGCAGTTCGAAGATAAAACTCCTGGTCAAGCTCACAGCCCACATTCCAACCGAGAGTGCGCCTTGCCTTTGGTTCCTAAACCCATCTTGGGCACAACGGGGAGCCGTTCGCAATAGTGTAGCGAACTTGGCTAACATTAGGTGGACCAAGGCGCTGTCTAGATCTTTCGTCTCCTTGGCCTATGTCTTCTATCGACTTGGCATGGCGGTTGCCGAACCTCAGCTGAGGCTATGTCTACAACATGACCTCTTTAGTCTCATTTCTTTGTCGTATTTTCCCTCTTATTATTCCATGTCTTTTACCTGCTCCCTCCTCGTAAAAAGAATTCAAGAAGGTTGGATTCGAGGTACCTAGTATAAAAGGGCTCTCTCTATGTATCGTCCCAGTCCAAGGCAATATATTTGCTTCTGATATCAGCTCTCGAAACGAATCATGGCGCCATACAAACCCCTCTCTACAGACGATGACTACCTGATAAAACCACCCTCTCACCTCAGTACACCAAAGCCCAAGCGCCGTCGCTGCGATTCCGTCCAAATCACCCCCGGTCTTCTTATCATCGGCCTCATCTTCTTCTTCTTGTCCGGCATTGGAACGGGTCTCTGGGGCCTATTGCGAATCCCCTTAATCCGGGATAAACTTGTCCCTCCCAGAAATGCTACAGCTATTGTTATTAGAAACTCAACCGTCTCATTACCTGAACTTCAAACACTTCCCCCGCCCGTCCTCCCCACAATCCTCGGCACCAACAATAGCACTTCCTTGATTCTCGGCAATCCAATAAATGGCAGTTTATCCCTCACAACCCCAGACGTAAACCTCCTTCTTACCGAGCCCTCCAAACAACCCGCTATCCCCTCCGTATCCGAAAACTGCGATTACGTCCACCGCCGTCACCTTGAAAAATCGTCCGACTCCCTCCCGTTGGCAGACTTCCTTCGCACAACCAAAGAACTGACAATCGATGACGTCCGTCAAGGCGCAATTGGAGACTGCGGGTTCGGTGCAGCCCTTATCTCGCTCATTGCAAATGGTCAGCAAGACGTCATTCTCGCCGCGCTGGAATTGCGGTCTCTCTCTCTTTTACGAGCGAATTTCCTAGAACCTGTTTCCATGAATTTAGTGCTGAATGGCCCGCCTACGCCAGGACTCCGCGGGGTACGCGTAGAAATTGACGACCGACTCGCTCGAAAGCCAATTAATGACACGAGCAATTGCGCAGACTACATCTCGCATAACCCCGGCTACGAAAACGGACGGCCGATAGCATTTATCCAATTTCTCGAAAAGGCGTTCGCAAAGTTCATTGATGCGCGTCCCGCTTTACGAAGAAGTACGGAAACGGGATATAAAGGGTTAAACGGTATCGCTGCATTCACAGTACTTCAGGCATTGACTGGGGGTTCGGGAAGAATATATGAGAGGTTCAAGCCCGGGATGGATCTATCGATGGCATCCTTTTTAGTAAAATGCGTGAACATGCGCCGCGCCTGTGTCCTTGGTGTACCACTACCCAACAACTCGCGTCTCGGCACCGCCATCAACGGCAAAATAGAGACGGATGTAGGGACCATAAGCCTCGACAAAGGTGGACGGACATTCACGATGCTGGAGAAGGCCACGAATAGAAAAATTACGATCATAGGCAACCATTACTACGGCATGAGAGCTACGCAGTTCATTGATGGGACGTTTGTTACGTTTGATAATGCAGAGGTGGATCTTGTGAACCCGTGGGGCTGTAATGTAGATGAGAATAGTGAAGGCCGTTGTGTAGAGGGTGTGAGTCGATTCGTGCGTGTGCAGCTCAAGACGGTGCCTTTTTTGGGAACAGGTGTAGAATGGGTTGATCCACCGCCTTTGTAGACGTCGTTTGGCTGGTGTTCTTTACGATTTTATGGTTATTTCATTAAAGCATAATGTATAAAGATTTGAAGCAGTATAATATTCAAGGAGTTAGCGGGTTCGATAATATCTTCATGTTTAATTAGTCTTTACAAGGGTTCTGAGAGGAGCTAACTACATACAAGTGATGATAGATGTGGATTAAGAGGACGATGGGTGAGAATAGGATTGTTATATGATTCCACTGCCTTGTTGTTCATATATCTAATTTTAATATCCTAATTGCGTTATTTCCGAGCACATCTTCCGCTGCTGTTTGCTCATTCTTGAATGTCGCCGAAATGGCCTCATAGTTCTTATTCACACTATGCCATTCTTTGACGTCCGGCTCAAGCGGTGGAAAGAAAGGATGATCCGTTCCTATCATAATTTAGAAAGCTGAACTTGAAGAGTTCTTCACAATACTTACCAAACATTAATCTGTCGGCTCCCGAGGCATTTACGGCTGCCTTTAGTCCCACTTCAGAGTAAATGACGGCGTCCAGGTAAATATTTGTCTTGAGAATGTCCCAGACATCTCTCCTCTCTTGGGTCTTACCTAGTTCCTTTAGATGGCCGTCGTGCTGGATGCAGCTCTCCAGTCGTCCGGCTAAGAAAGGGAGTGCACCTCCAGAGTGTGCGAGCAGTACATTTAATGTTGTGAAGCGGTCCCACACCCCACTCAAGATCATTCGTGATACTGCGATTGTTGTTTCTAATGGGAATCCGAGCGCGAGCGGTAGCACATGCCCATATTCACCTGCCCGTGGCCCATATACCGATGCAGGGAGACCGTAGTGGGGATGCAGAAAAATGAGAATCTCGTTCTTTTCCAGTGCCGCGTATATAGGATCAAGTGCTTTATCATCTAACCCATTCCCTAGCCCGGACGTCCCCATAATAACCCCACGCATATGCTTCAGCCCTGCTAACCTCTCGATTTCCTCCACCACCGTATCTGCCGGAGCTGGAAGTGGTAATGTCCCAAAAGCGTACAGCTTTCCCGGATACCTGGCACACAATGCATCCATGTCATTGTTGATCTTTCTCGCCGCCTCGCCTGCCTCCTCCGCTGGTAGGAAGTCTAGCCACGGATTTGCAAGAGATATAACTGATGTATTTATTTTGTGTGTGTCCATGAAGGATATTTTTTGTTCAATGTCGTAGTACTCGGGGCCAATAGGGCGGCCGCGCGAGGTCGAGGGTGTAGACGGGTCATCTTCGCCGGGTAAAATGATTAGACGCGATGAGTCGGGCGCATCTGCAAACGTGCGTATGTACGGGACCTTGTTCCGCGATCGGAGGAGCTCGACGTAGCTAGGTGGGTAGATATGTGTATGGATATCGACGATGGGCATTGTGGCGGCCAAAGTCCTCAGAAGGCTCCAATTGAGGGTGGGATGTAGAGAGCAGTATTGGGTTTTATCTCTTGAGGATTTCAAGGAGCTGCAAGTGAAGAATGAGATCTTGAGGTGGGAATGGGTATGCTTTGAAGGGAGTTGATAGCTCGAGGTGCTACCCCACTACACCAAGAGTTTCATCCCACCTTCCCTATCAGGTATGGTCTGCGGAAAACTCCTGCCGCCAAACATCTGCTGCGATTTATATCGTCGAGCTCCGATGACGGAGGACGCCGCTGCCGCAATTCTCGAGTGAGGCCCTGCACTAAAGATTCAATGGACCTTCCCTGGCAACTTGAATTTTTCACGAGAGTGACAAATAGGCCATTGATGAATTAAGCTACCCGCACAGGCAAAGGTCGATGGATTTGTTGATTTTTTTATCATGGAAACTCGCCTGGTAAGCATATACATGATAGAGCTACAAGTGCAAATGGAGGTTATTACAATTATCTGCATCAAGTTTTCTGTCTTCGGGATATTCATTTTCGCTTTTCAATATGATGCTAGAACAGTTGTATGTAAAACAGGCCCAAAATGACACATGTCACGTGGATATTCCGTTGACTTAACCATACATACCAGCTGTACATGCATACCATATACAAAGGTGAATCTCCTCACATAATTTCTCCCTTACTTGATCTAATTCCTGCACACAAGTAAACTGATACGCACCAGCATTGCAGTGACTCGTAGGAGTGTTTGATCCTAGTCTTTCCAAGCCACGATTTTATCATTTCCTATCACATCCATTCATATGATTGAACACGTTTCCTTGCACACAAAATCTGTTCTAGCAAAGATGCTAAAGTAATGTAACGGTTTATTCACCTCACAAGATGCTGTTCTGTCCTCCCAAGTTTAGCTTCAGTGCATATCACGCTTAGTCGACCAATCAGAGACCGTATATCCCGACTGGTGTTGGCCCCAGGTCCGAAGTCCGAAGCGCCCACTCACTGTCGTTCACATGCTGACAGCTTACCTTCCCAACACAACTTTACATTCCCGTAGCTGTCATCCGATTTCAATAGCTGATATGGCTCAATCCGAGGCGTAGAAATCAGCCCGGCGCATGTTGGTGGGCCGATGATGAGATTTCCCTCTGGACTGTGCTCAACTTCGGCGCCCTAATATTGATTTTTTTTTATCGATTTTCAGATGTTTAGGGACACAATGTATACTTTGTCTATTCCGAAATACTTTCTCGCAAGTATGCGTGATGGACACACGTTTATCTGGCCTTCTTGGAGTCCAGCATAGTAGCAAGGTCACCCTAGACAGCATACTAAAAAATAAGCCACTTCTCTACGTTTTTCCCAATAGTGTAGTATTCGTGTAAGATCGGGGCTCAGATGCTTGTATGTATCGGGAACAAACTCGCAGTGGCGTCACTGATTGGCTAACGGAGTCCGTGCACGTGGTGAACCCCGATGAGTGAGCGTGCCAACACGATGCTATGACTTTGGGTAACAAGAGGACAGGTATATTGTCTAGGACTCTTTGCTGTGGATGGAGGTTGTGTTTTCAGCCTCGCGATTGACCTTGGTCACTAGCCTGTATTACAGTGTGTATATACGTATATTTTTATCGCTGCCTTCTCTCCTATCATTGAGATTTCTTTTGGGGGCCCCAACCCAGAAACGATTTACGTGATTTCCACCACCGTGTTTTAAATATTGTTTCTATTTTACTTCAATTGTCACAATATATATATACCTTCGCTTCTAGCATGGAGATGTTGAGACGGAAAGCTAGTAAACAAGACACCAAGGTATGTGGCCTCTAACATACACCCATCTATTCAACTTAGAGGAAGGATGACTAATCTATGATAGACTTTATTCCCTTTCACATTCATTTTCAGAATTTCCTTCACTCATCGACGAGGAAAGCGGCAAAAAGGCCGACCGCCCTGCCAACCCCAAATCCACCTACCACCCAACGCTACACAAGCACAAGCGCCATGGTTACAGCTTCAACAAAATTCACAGGATGAAATAACACAAGTAGCGACAACCAGACTGGGAGCTCTCAAAATAGGAGACAATGGCAGTGATACAGAACTACAGGCACCCCTAGATACAAACGCTAAGGGGAGACGGTCGAAAAAGAACCCCAGATTGACTATCAAAGTACATAGACCAGATTCTGTATACACAGATAGTGATGATGACCCTTTCATTACATCTCCATCCTGGCTTAAGATTGAGCATGAAGAGGCGAGAATGCAAGAGGTTCGAGGGTAGATATATATATGTCCTGGGTGGGACAGTAGGGAAACAGGCATGAATAGATTTCACAGCTTGGGCGCGGCGTATTAGGGTTTAGTGAATAGATTTCCATCACTTTAGATGACACAGATGGGTCAGTTCTTGCTACAGCTCAAGGCAATTGCTCAATAAATGTAGATTTAAATCTGTAATGTTAGGTAAAGCTCGGTCTTATTAGTTCACTTACTCAAGTCGATAATGGGTATAGAGCTAATGACGCTTAAAGATATGTATCATGTGATAATGGTACACATTTGAAAAGTGCGTCATCACCACATCCGAGCTTAACGTTTAGATAAATGTTTCTCAATGACATTTATTACAATCACCGGGAATCGTAACCTTATTATTCGACCAAAAATAGTCTAAAATCGTATTCTCAACACTCTCATATCCAACATAATTCCAGGCTCTATTTGGTCCACAAATTTTAGGGGCAGGCTGCAAGTGTATGTACGTCATACAGGTATGTAATTGCCAGCCTTTTGTATCTTCGCTAGTCATTTTCTTCATCTTCATCTTCATCTCTATCTTCATTTTCATCCAAGAGTAGCTCCGGACCAACTTTAGCGTAGTCGCGGACAGCATTTCCTGCCGCCCGTACGTCACCCGTGAGGAGGTATAATCGAGGCAACTGCGGCTTTAAATCTCTCCCTTCAATGAATTCGGCCTAGAGTTACGTAGGTTTCAGAAACTAGCCTTGCAAAGATGTAAGATATTTACCTCTCCTTAGATAAATCGATGTGGTTGTGTCGCAAAAGCCCATGGTCTTGTCTTTCTAGATATAAATCCAAACCACTTGACTACCCTCCTCAACTATCAACTGAGTTTCCAAACTCTTGCAATGATGTATTGACTGATTGAGAGAATATTGTATGTTTAATATGTACCCCAATTTTTGTTCTTGTGCAAGCGACCCGTGGCAACATTCAATTCCGATTATGCAAAAGCTTCATTTTCCAATTCTGTGTGTTTCTCTGGGAAGTATTATAACATAAAATTGTCTTAGAGCTGCTGTGCACATGAGGAATTGTTAATAGAAGCAGTAGCTGCTAGTTGGTAAGGTTCGCTTAGGAAGGTAGCGTTCTTCACACTACTCATTGCTTCGTTTATCTTTTCATGGAACGATACTACGGCACTGCGTATTCATAGGGTAGGGTGATAGGTGGTACCCCTATATAGGTACAGGAATGAATTAATCTAGGAGGAAAGAAGCTCAGGTCCTCATTAGTCTGTTTTCCTAGGGGATCGGTAAAGGGCAAGGAAGGAAACACGCTGTATTAGATGACGTCCCAAAGGCTGTTTGTTCTCTTCTACCGCACAGCAAGGGTGAAAGGAAGGTTATCCACCCACTAGTTTTTAAAATATACCTAAGAGTAATGAAAACCAGTACTGTATCCATAACTGTTTTCCCAAGACTTTTAACGATCTATTTGCATGCTCAAGGTTAAGCTCCATCCGTGAAGTTGTTGCTTGAGTGCAGGTTGTTGTCAGACGAGACTTACTGACAGTTATATGATTTGCAAGCTTGGGCAGTGGTTACCGTTAGGTTGAATTTATGAACATGAAGAGAAGATGGAGATAAACCGGCCTATTAAGGTTGAGGTTTGGCCACCAACTATGAAACGGGCTCGTATGGTTAGGTTGGCTCCGCCGTAAAGCCTCAATTCCGCCATTTCTCTGGATGAGGTGTCCTGAGATATCGATAATTGTAGATATATATATGCAGTAAATTCGGATTTTTGAATATTCTCACGTCCACAGCAACGTCGTAATAAACACGAAAATTCAAATCCTCTTGTTAAAGTACAGAGTGATTGACTGATTGAGCATGAAGAGATAAATTGAGATTAGATATGTCTTCAAGCCAGGATCCCTTGGTTAATGATGTACACGGACCCATAATGGAAAAAATATTGAAAGGAAGCTTTCGAAGAAGCATACATGCATGATGCGGCAGAATGTAAATTCTATCTACAAATCCGAAATTAGAAACCAAAGGTCTATAACAGAAGTGTATGGGAGGGTCTAGAAACCATTATCTTCGAGATCAAATGCTGGACTGACTTGTGAGTTTCCTGGCCAGGAAATAAACTTGAATGCAACCTAAGTCTTGTCTTCGAAAATGCTATTCTTTTGTCCCCTTGAATAGGACCATGTTTTTCTCGACCCTAAATACTCCATCCTTCTCAAGTGCGTCTTTTACCACCTTCCTCACGATATCTTCTTGCTCTTCATTAAGTCCATCTTCCCCCAAACTTCCAAGATAATCGACTACAGGTTGCTCCGTCTTTACTTCAAACGAGCCTGGAAATCTCTCACTATTGACACCCTGAAAATACTTATTTAAGAAGGTATTTGCAGTTTCTGCCGTAATCCTTGCCTGATTCCGAATCGTACTGGGTCGACCAACTTTCTCTCCCAGGTCAAGCAGCTGATCGAGGTGGTCCATGCCATTTAGAGCAACGACAACAGTGCCCCCAGGCTTCAAGACGCGCCGAAATTCCTTAAGAGCAGCGTCGGGGGAATCGACATGGTAAAGCATATGGTTCGCGACCACGGTGTCAAAACTTTCGTCGTCAAAGGGCAAAGCCTCGGCTCCTGCTTGTTTCACAGAGGCACTTGGGATTTTGCGTAACTCGTCGCACATAGCAGGAGAGAAGTCGGTGAGTGTGAGTTGTGTTGAAGAAGTGAGCGGAGTTTCGCGCCATAGCTGACCAGTTCCAGCACCGACTTCAAGGACGGATCCTTCTTTGGGGACTCGATCACCCGCCCACTGAAACCAGCCTTGTGAATGTGTGTTCCAAGTATGGATTGCGAGTCGGGCAGCAAGCCGGTTGCTTGTATTCGAGTATTGGGAGACCGCATGTTTGGAGGGGTCGGCAGTAGTATCTATTGCCATGTTTAGACGAAATTTGGAAATTGATATCTAAAAGAAGATGTAAGACTGATAGGAAGAAGAGGGTGGAGTGCAGGTGGGGTATATATAGCTTGAACGCCAACCGGCACACAATGCCTGCAGAAGCCCGGTAATTGCGTAATTTTAAGACATTTTTAGCTTTTATTTGGGCATGTGCGAGAAATATATTCCGTGGCACCGGATTGAGGGGCTTGGTAACCGCTGTGTCCAAGGTGCTAGTTTTAGGGTTGTAGTTGTCGTCACGTACATAGTTATGATCATGACAAGTGTGGACAAACCCCACATCTCTTGCTCTAGATCAAATCATGTTCATTTACAAGGCTCGAGCGTTGGATGATATTCAAGCCTCGGAGAAAGCATCGGGCCCATGATCTCTACTACTATCCTTCGAATTTATCTCCATTTGCCCTTCCCTCTCCCCATGAACTTGATTTGGTGCCCTCTCTTCTCCATCCAAATCCCTGAACTTCCACCAGAAAAAGGCTGCCGTCAATCCCATACAACCTGCCAATACACTATACATTGTGACCATATTTGGGTCTTTTGCTGCAGGACTAATTGCCATTCCCAAGACACTCGCCAATCCCGCCGTCAGTTGTGAGAAGGCCATGACCACCGCCTTCATCTCCTTTGGTGCTTTCTTGTATGCATATTCAAAAGCTGTAACGAAGCCAAAGATTTCGCCAATAGCGAGAAAGAAGTAGACGGGGACTTGGACCCATATTGAAATGTGATTCGGATCTTTTCCATCGTCTGAGTCTGAGCAGTTGAATGGGCGGGAGTAACATGGAGGTGCAGTATATATAAGATGTTGAACAATGGCTGCATAGGCCATTGAGAGGCCACAGAATATAAAAGCAGCAGTTAGACGCGCTACGGGACCAAATTGGATACGATATTTAGCAAGAAGGGAGTAAAGGCCTTGGATAAGGGGTCCAAAGATGATGCAGGCCACTCCGGAAAAGGCCTGAGGGAGATCATTGGGGATCCCGGAAAGCATCATTGAACCCGCCTGAGAGACAAGATTGTTGTACATTTGCGAGATGACGAGGTAGAATATGATTAAGCAGAAACTAGATTATGTGAGTGGTTTAGGAGGCCGCAGGTTGGAGCGGGGGGATTGCATACATTACTTTGCAGGCCACCAGGCCCTTTTGCATTTCCTCAACAAAGTGATCGCTCCAGGAAACAGATTTCCCAAATTTCTCTCGCTGATACAATTCCTTCGTATGGTCTAGAGTGAAACCATTTTTTGCCGCGCAAGTTAATACCTTTACGGCTTTTGGCAGAACATTGCCTTCTGGCTCGATCTTCACAAAATCTTTCCCCCAGAGCAGAAACAATGCTATTCCCACTCCAAGCGCGACCGTTGTCAGAAGATAAGCCTGCCAGAATCCAAACTCTCTTTCAAGGTATGTGACTGGAATTGAAGAAAGACTCGCAATATTGGTGAACCTGTTCTCGTCAGTCTTTCCTCTCAGGGACACCTATGCTTCTAATTTCCAACTTACCAATAGTACGCATTGTAAACAAACTGCAACGTTCTGTCCGGACTTACAATGACCAGCCTTCCACCTCTCCCTTCCACCCTCTCCTTCCTACCCTTCAACTGGTCTCCCAAAAAAGGTACAAAGCAAGCCTTTACACTTCCGGCTCCGAGGGCAACAAGTACCATACTAGCTATCAATCCTCCAAGCCCTGCCCCACTGTCCAAGGCCCTTCCGGTACTCGTACCGACTAGCATCACGCATCCCGCGAAATAGCAACTCAGTCCAATTAGAAGCGTTTTGTACCGTCCCAACTTTGTATCACTGACTACTGCAAACAGCATAGGCGTAACGAAAGAGACCAGGAAGAATGCATTGGAAATATTGGTAGCTGTAGCTTGTCCAAGGCCCAGAGCACCTGGGAGGGAAGGCGAATGTCGCGGATTTTGAATGTAGTTCTGCCATGGAGCTATGAGACCAAAGTAGGTGAAACGTTCGCATGCACCCGCGAAGATGCAGGCCCAAGCCGAAAATGGTATGTGGTCTGTTATATGGGGGAGCGAGGAGAGCTCCTCGGCGGTTGGAGAGCGTATGGAGGAATTGGATGATATGAGGGTCAAAGGAGTAGATGTTGGACAAACTCCAACCTCATTTGGCGGTGTTCCTTTCCTGCTTGCATATCAGAGGGGGTAGGGATTACACATGGAGGTAGAGGAGTAGCATACTCATCTTGCGCCGTCGCTGTTGCCATCGCGTGTGCCTCGCGTCTTCAATACACTCACGCTCCTCTCACTCACAAATACCATTTTACGTCCCTTCAACTGTTCAAGAATCAGAATTACTCGAAATCTTAATACCCCTCTTCTGTCCCCCAATCTAACAACATAAAAAACATCAGCATCCCCGATCTCGCATCCTCCGCCAAGACTTATCCTTGTTCCCTCTCCATGCCTAGCAAATCTCGTATAAATAAATAAGATCCGCCAAGCAACCACATACAACTTGCTCAAAGCTTCTCGGGGTCAGCGTGTGGGTGGACATGATTAATGCCAAGACATGTCTATCGGGGAGCTATGCATGATCATTGTCAAGACTAGACACACAGGTTAGAGAGGCTTTGAGGCTCCTGCATGGCCGAGGATGCAGGGACACAGATATTGGAGAAATCGGGGTTGTGACACAAAGAATGTGGGGTTAAAAGATTGAGTGTGGCCATACACACAACGGCTCGAAGTAGTCTTTTTCACGCTTCGAGGGGAGCGGTCGTAGATATATATGCCCATGACGTCGCAGAAAGAAGTTGGATTTTAAAAGACGTCAAAGAAACGCAATGAAAGTTGCAAAAACTCTCCAATGTTGTCTCGTTCACATTCTTGTGAATTTTATACGAAGTGGAATGTAGGTAATTAAGCGCGGGTATGATATATAGTGTATAGAAAACCGCTTTAAGTAGGACAAACAGACTCTAGGCTTCCTCTCACCATGAAAAGGCCTCAACATCCAACTCCCACACGGCAGCTCCCACCTGAGCTTTCTTCGCGACCGTACTCCTCACATCATCGCATAGACCACCGGGTCCACAAACTACAACCCCGATCCTCTTCCATCCCTGAGCTTCTTCGGCATCCAACAGGGCCGTCACATTGAATCTTGATCCAATGTTTACTTCACGTTCCCGGACACTCTTGACAACTTCATCCAAGTCCTTAGCTAGGCCCTCAGAAGCTGTCGTCATACTCCAGAACAACTTCACATTTGGATGATGGGAAATGAAGGGTAGAACAGCAGTGATACCAATACCGCCGGCGATCAAGATCAACCTGTCAGTTTTTAATACGGCGGAAGTCGAGTTATTTGGATAAGGACCGTCCAGGAGAGTGAGGAGTGAGGAGTGAGAGGCCAGCGCCTTGGTAAGACCAGTAGATTTGCGCACATAAAGTGAAATGCCTGATGTTGTGCTTCCCTGAACCGCTGAACTTGAAACTGTGGCATGAGCACCCGTCTTCTCGATATCATCGGGATGCGAATGCTGTGATCCTGTAGATGAAGCTACGGCCGCACCCGCTTGACTATGGCTCCGAGACGTCAGCAGCGCTGTGGGGATGATAGAGAATGGATGATTTTCCCATGGGCGCAGCGGTTTCAGCGTGGGGAAATACGCGTATGTATGTTTGCCAGGCTCGGCTGTCCATCTAATGCCCCGGATATCTACTCGTACGATGTTATCGCTAATCTCGGTGACTTCAGCTCTCCGGGTGCCGTTCTTGAGAAGCCGACCTACACGCATCAAGCGGTCGGAGAACCACACAGCGCAGGTAGCATAAAGCCACAGTTCGTATCCCCATTTGCGCGTGAAGCGGATCTCCATGTGGTACCAGCAGCCTACAATTACGATGACTGCAAGGATGACATGTCCGACGAGGAAGATCTCGTAGCTTAGCTTGCGGAACCACAGTGTTGAAATGACGACCATGATGACGCATGCGATGGTGGCCACAATTCCCCAGATCCAGTATGGCTGAACTTGCTCTGTGGCAACTTCGCCCATGTCCTTGTACAGCATGAATTCGGTGATTGAGTGAAGGATGACTTGTAGGGTGAAAATTCTAGCTACCCAGCGGTGGAGAAGCAGATAGGTGGAGTGGCTCCAGTTTGTCATCCACAAGAGGATGTTATTGCGTCCGGAGAGCAGGAATACAAGGGGCGCTAGTGCAAAAGCAAGGACACCAGTGCGGGCAGAGATGTATCCCATTACCTCTTGCCATTTGCTCCCGAACCATAGGTTGTTGGGATAGGTGGCACGGTAGCCTGCGGCCGTGAGGATGATGTTTAGAATGAGGAACATGGCAATGTAGAATGCCTGCCCGATGGTGGGCGCATTACCGAGGGACCACGGCAGAGCACGGACGTGATAGGTGCCCAGAATCGCAGGATATACGAAGCGTGGCTTGAGTTTATCGATCAAGGTTGACATCCATGGCAAGTATCCAAGAACGGTGAAGAAGACTGGGGTACCGAACCCAACGACGAGTAGGATGATGCTAGAATCATTGTTAGTTGGCTCTGGACGTGCGGCATGTAGGATGGAAATGCATCTACCCGTATCTCGAATGCATCGTCTCTGCATTTTCAAACGCCCACAAGGAACTGCGGTATCCCTCCCAAGTCTCTGCATTGTACAACAGCGTGGACATGATCATTTCATCTTCGCCCAATTCCTTTGTCGGTTTGTCTTGCTTCCCCAGCACCACGACTGTCTGCGCGTATGTCCATTTTGGCTGAACTGCTGGATCTCCAGTGCACTTGTCCGCCCAGTACTTCTCCAGTTTCCAGGGTTCAATATCTTGGCATGTTGAGTTGATGCAGTATGCCAGTGTCGTAAGCCACGATTCGTCTTGCGCCCGGCATTCTGGTGGGGTCGGTCCGGTGCCGTGACTGTGGGAGCCAGATGACATGTCGTGGTTCGAGCACATCAGCATGGCGCTTTCAAAGGACGACCGGCACGCAAAGGCGCAATTGGGGTTGTACATGGGGATGCCATATCCAATGAGTGCTGAAGTCGGGCCTGGGAGCGCGAGGGCCAGGAGGCCCAGGGAGATGGCAGCCTTCATGGTGTACGTTGAGGCTCTCGTCGGTGTTTGGTGTGCTCCCTGGGAGTGGTTGGGGCGTTCTAAGAGCAGGCGAAGGAGTGTCGCTGCCACGCCTCTTAAGTACTGTTGATGTTTGACGTTCCCAAATGCTCAGGCAAAGTCCAGACGTAACAGTAATCCATGGCCCTTCGTTGGTTGGGGCACCAGTCCCCCAAGTGGCGCCCTCTGGCTGTTAACATGCTCAGCCAAGAGCGGACGTTTAGGGCGACGCCCGCGCCGGGGCGGGAAACATGCTCAGCTAAGACATTGCATTTTTCCTCCCCGCGCGCCTCGCAGCCCAGGCCTACCGAGCCGAGCCATGGGAATGGGATCCATCAAATTCAACCTGGGCGTGTCCAGGGCAGCGAAACCACCGCAAACTTGCGCACCTGCATACAATTTCCCCAAACGGTGCTTAGCCGGCTTGGCACGTTCCCGCCAAGAGTTTCCGTGGCAGGTAAGGTGCAGTCCGCCCGTGGCTATCACACACGACCATCTGATAATTTGAGGCTGGAACTGGAGATTGTGATTGGATGTTGGACGGGCCTAGGGCCCTCGCTACAGTACCGCACAGCACGCAGCACAGTACAGCACAGCACGCAGCACACTAGTGCTTGCGCCTGCTCACGACCTCTCACGACCTCTCGACCTCTCGACCTCTCGCTAGCTCTCTTCAATCTCGTACTCGAAATTCTTCTGCACAAACTCCACATATTCCAGCACCTCTCTCCTCGAGCGTCTGCTGATCACGGAGAAATACGCAATCCACCACAGGGCGTCGGCATCTAGACCTTCGAGGATATCGCCGCCCTTCTTGCGTGTATAGTAGTCGACCACGTGCGGTCGAATCGCAGGGTGTTTATCTAAGAATTCCTTGGCGGCGTCGGCAGTTTTCATGACCCCTGCGCGGGTCTGCTGGATGATCATGAGGGAGAGGTGGAACTGGGGGCCTGCGACGAAAGGCTGACTGAGCGCCCGAAGACGAGGGAGTTCCGTGGGGCCCAGTGCCAATAGCATCCGGATGGCGTAGTAGTCCACGCCATATGCAAGGAGCACGGCCACAGACTCGAGGTAGCCAGGCGGCCGCGCATTGATCTCGTGGAGATAGACTTGCGGCTGCCCAAGGTGCTCAATATCGCTCTCAATCTTCGGCACCAGGTCCAGCACTCCATCTTCTGTGGCGTATTTGACCCTCGAGTTGCGGACTCTCGCTTCGCAGTGAAATACTCCGGATTTGAAGCCTTGCCGCAGGATGCTCTCCTTCATGTGGTCTCTGATGGCATCGAGTTCCGCCTGAGGTAGTCCCGAAGGCATGACGTTTTGAGTCTCTTGGAAATTTGCCTTCAAGCCCGCGGATTCTGCATCTGCTGGGCTGGGAAAATCATCACTGATCTCGAAGAAGAGGATCTCTCTATCCAGGAGCACAAGGTTGGCGTCCACCTCAGGCCCGTCAACGTATGGTTCAACCACGACGGCCGTGCTGCGTTTTGCCGAATCAGCATGTCGTGCAGATGCTTTCCGAACAGCGATGCTCAGCTCCAAGGGATTTTGCACCTTGGAAACACAATCGCTACACCACCCCACAACTGGTTTAACAACCGAGGGAAATTGAAGAGACTCGCCCCTTGACTTGAGGTAGCCCTCAAGTGCATTAGCATCGGGTAGAACAAAGCTCTCGTTGGCCCCAACTGTTTCCAAAAGCCTCGTTCGACCCTTGTCGCT
>JAAZQE010000046.1:38507-71067 GCA_013620735.1 Clavariopsis aquatica | reverse complement strand
CCACCACCCCCTCCTCCACCTCCACAACCATCACCACGCCGCACCCACAGAGCGCGGCTGTGCGAAGTAGACTGCCTGCTTTGGGGCAAGGCTCGCGACGTGGACGTCCATTCGCTCAAAACCGTCGCCAAACGTCTCCCCAATGTCGCTGTGAAGTGCCAGCTGATGTCACGGTCGCTTGGCGCTGCCCAGCTGCTTGTTCAGGCAAAAACTCGCAACATGCGGCACCAAGCGGTGCCAAAGCAACGAGGCTCATCCACGCCCACGGCCCATCGCCATGGCTGCAATTTGCAGCTTCTCACATAATTGCCGCACGCCGCCCACCTCGCTCCCGGCCCAGTTGGCCAGCGTCCTGCCAGCCCCGCCAATGCACCAAGACCAGACCTGCCTTGTACGAAGAACAGCATCAGCGTTGAACGCTGCGGCCGGCGACGTCGTACATACCCTTCCCCAGTTCCTGTGTTTGCAGCGCTCTGGGTCGATATGCCGCAGCCCGCATCCCGCATCGAGCGCCCATGCGACACGGAACCAAGCCGTCTCAGGGCCCTCTGCGGCATCAACGTCGTTGGCTGCCAGCACCGAGTGTCACGAAACGCTTCACAGGCGCCTTGTGGGCCAGCAACCAGGCGCCGCTGTCTCTTGTCCCACAACTGCCGGTCCAGCCTCTTGCCCGCAAGCCTCCAGATCATGCTCGATCGGGTTGAAGGGCCCATCCGTGCTGTTTCATGCCGGCTGCTCCGGCCCCAAGCACAGAATAATCTCCTCCCGGCAGCCCGATGTGCACCCGGTACACCGTCAAGATCGGCGCGCATGGGCTTTCCTGATTCGAGTGTGGAGTGCCAGCGCCTCACCACTGCGCCACCCTCCCAACTGTCAGCTCAGCTGTCATGACCCTGTACTGTACTATCGTATCGTGGGCAACGCAAAGTCGGTTGATCCTGCTGCAATATATTCTCGTGGATTTTGCAGCGAATCCCGTAGTTAAGCCTCGATCCAACGGCCGTCAACCCTACTGTCGGAATGTTGCATGTCTTACCCTTCGTGTAATCCTCCCTCGTGCCCTGACCGCAGCTCCTCCAACATGCCAGATTTGAGCAATCAAAAAGGGGCTGAGGCCAGTCTCTGCAAAGACTTCCTCCATCCGCGGTACTACCTCGCTGGCATCAAGGCCCGTTCAGAATCTGTCCTCGGCTCATGTCGGTGGGCTCCACCTTGTATCCGCCCGAACGATCGGCAATCGAAAATCTCAGAGCCAACTCATTAATTTCTTCACACCACCAGAGCCGTTCGAGAAAAACTACGGGCACGGAGGAACTAACGGAACCTTCCAGGAGATCCGCGCGCCTGAACATCTGCCGGAGCCTCATTGCAAATGCACTCGCCACACGCACGGTGGTTTTACCCCCTTGGGGACAACCTCGTACGAAGCGAGTGGCTATCTCGGTATGAACCTTCTTCAGAGTCTTGTCGTGTTGAAGTATTTTTGGTATTTCTGCTCGTACGAACGCGCGTTGTGCTCCATCACCACACTGGTCCAAAAAAATTCACGGCGGTCAATTCGAAAAGAATCCCCCGTCCCATCAAGGTGGTCAACTAAACTTCACAGATGTTCCTCTTCTAATCGTTGGTATTTACAAAACAACCCCAAACCCCAGGGTCCCTTCAACGCTTCCCTTCTCCCCTAACGCATGAAACCCGCCAAACCTGCTGGTGCATGAACCTCACCACCACCACTCGGGGGACGTTCCACAATTATTCTCCGACGCCCTTCGACGCTACCGGTAGTCTCCGTTCCCCAGCACCAGTCCCGACTTGCTTCTTGAAACCCTCTCATGCATCTGTCCATTCTCGACGGCGCCTTATCTGAACCTGTACCCAAAGCGGCGGATACTCCATTTAGGTATTTATTCAGGGCATGACGCTACTGCAGCTCGCTGACAGACATGCTGGTGGAGAAAGCCGCTGGAAGGGGAGTGAGGTGGCTCGTGGCGCAGAGTGAAGAGTTTGTCGGGCCACTCACTAACCCAGACCGTGGAGGGCGTTGAATCTAATCCTGAACTGGATGGCTGTCCATGAACAAGGTCGAGTAAACGCCAATAACCTCTCATGAGCATACGACACCCCCCTTTTCTGCGAGTAGGTTGAGTTCTGTGAGGAGAAACATCACCAATAAGATCCCATGATCACACGAGTCATAACTATACCATTCATCGACTCTGCTTTTGAACCCTGAACTTGAAGCAAAGAGGAATAGTACGTTGACGCAATATTTCTACACCTGCTTCACACATCATGCTAGTATAGCTACAGCAAGCGTAAGGAACGTCCATCTAGCCGACCGCCTAAGGAGCATTGAAGTTGCAAGCAACTAGGCCGCTCAGGACTGCCGTGTCCATCGAGTCAGACCCGCATTGCTTGTTGCACCAACACCCCGTCAACATCGATACCATTGAAGATCAAACATAACCGAACATGTACAAAGGTAGCCTCGATGAAAAGGTAAGCAGCTCTCCTCACTCATGCTATCCGTACGACATTCCCCCAGTATCCCCTTAACGCGCGCTTCACTATCGATATCCCTATCGATATCCTGTGAGAACTCCAGGACATCTTTCCAGAAGAGGGTTGAAACGCTTCATGCATCAATACTCGCCATGGACACGGCATATTCCCCGTTCTTTGTGCACGGTCATGGTCCTGCGGAAATTAATTTCTTGCACTGTAAACAGAGTTTGGCGGGGGTCGCAATGGGCGGGCTGTTTAGTACACTCCCTCTCGCGACGCCAACGAAACCACTGCCATGGCGGGGGTGACTTTTTCTATACCCCACACCTTCTCACAACCATGGAATGTATTATTGTGTCAAATAATTACCCATCGAGATGTCGTTCAACTGTCAAGCACCTGATGCTGACCGACAAAAGGGCACCTTTCGTAGTAGATGGTGTGCATGTCAAGGTCGTGCTAGGATACCAACCCTCTTCCACATTTCGTATTTACAAGTACAGTCGTATGTTCTTCGTTTTTTACAGCGCAGACTCGGCGAAAAGTATGTACATGTACTGTACATCCAGCTATGCATAGACGTCGTCCAAATCTACAGCGGGACACCACCCATAGAACCATTATCCTCCTCATTCCACTCCTTTGGCCCATCTTCACCTACCACTCTCTCCCTGATCGTGTCTTCGTCCTTGAAACTATCAGCATCGTTGAGGTCTTCACCGCTATTGACTCGCTCGTTCCACTCTCTCTGCGCCTCTTGTTGTGCGGTATAGGCATGGGGATCTCCATCGACTATCCCCATTTCGCCTTTGTATTCGGGCGAGGTCACTCCTGTGTCCATCACCCCACCTTGAAGAGCCAACAAGTCGACGCCCAACTTATCTACTGCAACATGGAAGAAGAACTCGCGGCTCAGTTTAGGCCCCGCGATGACACCTTGGGCTATGCCCTCACCTGTCTGCACCTCCCTAATAAGCTTATGGACTCTCTCCCAGTCGCCCGCCTTGCCCAACGCGGTAAGCACCGCTGAAAGCAAATCCCAGGTGGGAACCTTGCCATGCTTAGACATGCGCATGAGGATAGCCATCATCTTGCCAATCTCGTTATTCGCCGCATAGCCCTCAATGATGCGCTCAAACAGTATGGTATCGATCGTTGAGCCTGGTGTGTTCAGGATCTGCGCCCATAGCGAATCCACAGCAGCAATGTTTGGCGGGGATTGGCGGAAGTACTGGCTTATGAGACTTGTGTAGATGTGTGCGCTTGGGGGTACACCTCGTTTCACCATGTGGTCAATCACGGCGCGTACGGCGTGGAAATTTTGATATTGCTTAAGAAGACGGTCGATGATTGAGGCGAAGAATTGTGGGCTTAGTACGATATTTCCTGATTCGAGCTCGTCAAATATTGAGAGCATTCGATTGGCCTGCTCGACTTCGGAAAGGTTGGTAAATTTCTGACTCTCAAAGGCGGAGCGGATGAGCATTGTGTAGGTCGATATATCAGCTGGAATGTTCTCCTTTCCCATCTGCCGCAACAGTTTAAAGGCTGTGGTGTAGTCACCGCCGTCAATGTACATCATGATGAGAGCATTGTAGGTGACCGAGTCAGGGCTCAACGAGAAGTTTCCAGCCCACTGTAGGACCTTTTGGACGGATTCCTTCCTTTGTGGAAACCTCATGGCATGCTGGGGAATTTGAACGAGGGCGGTGATTGCAGCATTGGTGACTTGGATAGTCGGCTTAGTAAACCAGTTGGTCGTGATCCTTGACACCTTATTTCCTTTCTTGGGTGAATTTTTGATAGCCGCCTCTGCAGCGATCCATCTCTTTCCCATTTCATCCATGGCCGCAAAGGCCATGTTAATCTGACGAAGAGAGATCAGCGCATTGACCCGAGTTGTCCAAGCATGGCTGTCTGGTTCTATACCAGATTTTAACAGTCTTGCCCAAATTGCATTTAATCCATCCAAGTCGCGCGCCCTTCGACATCCATCAAGCATTGCAGTCCACATTTGTACGTTAGGTTTGGTTCCATTGGCAATCATATGGTTCCAAACATCTATAGAACGTGCCGGTAAAGAGAGAGCCATAAATCCTGTGAGAAAGGCGTTGTACAGTCGCTCCGGTATTACTGGATTATTGCCGTTGGAATTATTTGAGCTGTAGGCTTTCTGGACCTCCTGCCACACCCCTTCAAGTGCTCCCGAGTGCTCCCTTTGGAGAACTGCGCGACTTATACGGTTACGATAGGATGACTCTAGGTTGGTAGCGCGAGCCTCTGGTGAAGGTTCTTCCTTTGCACTGCCTCGTGACCCAATAGACATGGAGGCTTCAGAGGGTGCGGATTTTATTTGGCCAATGACGGCATCCCGAAACTCTAGCGACAATTTGGCAAAGTCTAAGGAACTCGTTGTATGCAGGAGAACAGACCACACATCAGAACCAGCGAGAAGAGAAGTTAATAATCGTAGAAAGGGTGTGCACTGTTCTCGTGTCGAGTTTGATAACTGAAGAACATCTTGATTTATTTTGTCGAGGAGGTTGAAATAGGTCACAGCAGAAAACCCAAGAGCAGTGCTCCCAACAAATTTTGGATGATAATGTTGTAGCCGTGTATGAAACTTCCGAGTCTCAAGTGAAATTTCTAATATCTTACTGAGTTGATCTGCCGTAGGAAGGGAGGGCCAGTCCATGACAATGGAGTCCAAGGGAATGTCTTTTGCTCCATAACACTGGAAAAACAACCTCCAGACGCATGTGAGTTCTGAAAGAAGCGCATCCGAACTTTGTGGTGTTTCAATGGCGCCAGAAGTGACAAATAACAGTTGATGTGTCAACTTTGTGATGGTGTTTGTCCAGAACTCTGGGCGCGCAAGGCGCTGCTGCTCGTATGCAAATAGTGCACCTGATGGAGATTGGGGCAGCGCTATTCCAGCACAGAATTGATCGGTGATACTCTCTAGGAGCTGTCCAAAGACAAAGCCGCCATTGAGTAGTGGTACATCTTTCATGGTTGGTTCAGACAGCGCAGGAGAATCTTTTGAACTGTAATTTTCAAGAAAGTGATACCAAGCCTGGTCTATGTGTCCTTTATGAATATGCTTTTGTAGCATGACAGCGTGCCCTTCAAATGTATGGATGATGCTTGGTTGCGGTACCTCTGCTTCCAAGTTGTCCCGTGGACTTGATCTCATAAAGCCTGAGTATCTTCCTGGCTGTCTCAACGTATTTTCCCCAATTTCGTTTTGCTGATAGGCTCCTGCCTGTCCCGACTCATGTAATTCCGTATCCTGTGCATATTTGGAGTAACGTCCCGCGGCACGAGGGTAATTTTTGTTCCTCCACGCCTGTCGATCTTCTCCTGCTGTGCCGCGAGTATTGTCCGATGAGCGAGTATATTTTAATTTCCCCGATTCATCATTCACATCTATTCCATCTGACGCAGTTCCTGGGGCCGGCTTGTCGCGGGTCGTTTCTCGCGCCTCGGGGGGAGTAGATTTCTCGCTCTGAAGGGAGATGAAAGTGGCTCTCGGCTGCCATTGAGGATTCCGAAAAAACGAAGCGTGTGGGGCGAGACGCGCTCTGCATTGATGACAGATGTAGGACCGTAACATGACGAGGTCGATAATTGAAGAGAATTGCAGAGTGTCTGTTTTTCACGGTGGGAAGCAAGAATCGAGGATGCAAAAGACCTACGGTTAGGACCTTTCCATGAAGCCGCAAGTTCTTATCGTTTTCCGCATGTAGGTTGCATGCACAATGAATGTGGTGAAGGTCTTCTTGGTGTTCAAGGTTCTCGAAGTGCTCTACAACGGGTTGTTAGCACTTCCACACACCAATTGCGCGAGCAAGAAATGGACTTGATCAATTAACACTTACTTGAGGATTTTCTTACCCTCTGATATACACAGTAGTATCGCGCGGAGTAAGATTGAATCGATCCTCTGGAAAGTGTCACCACTAGAATTGTGTTGGCCAGCAAGACTTGCGAGAGTCAAGGATTGCTGAGCTCGGACCTTTCCATTACCACGAAGAACAAATAATGAAATATATTTCGTTATAGGGTTACTCATACGATAGGAGAATAATATTCTATAATTTCAAAATAATTGGTCCTCTTTACATATGCTCTTCCAGCTCAGCAACATCGAGATGCTCATTCGCAAGCCTGACTGTGATGTTGCCAAGAAACACTTTGCACGTGATCGGATGTCTTGCCTCAAGAGGTAAGGCTTGTGTTTTTAAGCCTCGTGTTGCGGTGACGCATGAAAGTCGAAGCTCCTCGATATATCTACATATACTGCCCATATAGCATTCAATTGCCTGTTGTAAAGCATCAGAATACGACCCTTCTCATAACCATGGCCACACATCATCCTCGCAAGCCCTACACCCCAGAAGAGCTTACCCAGCTTTATCCAAAGGACCTAGAACTGCAGCTTGTACAAATTGTAAGCGAACTTTTGCTTTTGTTCAGGTCCAGAAGCTCTTAAGACATACCTCTCTTCAAATATACTAATGAAATATTTTAGCTGCTTCGACATGGTCTGTTGAATCCGAGTACCAGTCCGAGGTTGTAAATTTAATCAATTTCATTTAGGCGAGCGTAGCCCTATATCACCTCGATTCCAGAATGTAAGTTGTTCTCAATATTATATATTGTTCATCTCCAAAACCAATAGGGGTTGTATGCAGGTTAGAAAATTCTAGAAACGATGAAGTTCAAATTCCTGAGGCCAAATGCTTCATTCAACAGAATTTTAAAATGTCCTAGTTTATCTACTTTGTTTATTTCTTTATATTCTGAGAAAAGAATATATAGAAATTTTTATATTAAGTTTGAAGCTAATTGAGGTGACTAGACGGGACTTCAACCTTGTGAGTCTTAAAATGCTGCTACAGGAGTATCACTGATGCATATACAGATTGGCCTTATTGTAATCATGCTCGACAATTGACGAGTGTGATAATGGCCACAGACGACTGGACGAAATGGGATTCCCTCAAGTACAGACGAAGAATTGAGACATTTGGCTTGGATGATGGGCCTGGTATGTCTATTCATGTCTCATTGAATGAAATCAAAATGCTTATATACAATAGTCATTGCCTCTGGACCAAGTGGAGAGTTCGATGCAGTCTGGTACACCTTCACATGCTCAGTTCACCCTCAAAGTTGTTGTTAACAAATATTCCCAGTCAGCCTGGAGAACTTACAGACAGAGGAAGGGAAACAACGCTCGCCCTCGGAAAGCGTCTACGCCATCTATATGTAGATCAACTCAACTTCATGCCGTAAGTGTTGCGAACAATAGTATACCCCATACTGTGAAGTACATCTAAGACACTACTGAAAGATTTATCTTCAAAAGTGGCTTAACTTATTTCTACTGACAGTAAAAATGTTGTTCCTCTGTTATATTGCTTAATTTTGAGTAGCTACGCTAACTTTGACTCTCATGTGTTTGTAGTAAACTAATAGCTGCAAGCGACATGATCTACTTGCGTGCAACACCCATTCCCCGAGCTCTAGAGTCAGTCCAACAAGCCTTTTGGGGCTTCTATCCTCCCAGCGCGCGCACTGCCGACTTCCCTGCACCAACAATCATCACCAGAACGCCTGCAGATGAGACTTTGTTCCCCAACGACGGAAACTGTAGAAGATTCGCACATCTAAGTCGAGCTTTTGCAGAGAGAACAGCAGAGCGCTGGAACGATACAGAGGACATGGAATATCTTTCCAAGCGCTTTTCTAAATGGATGCCTGGGAACACAAAGGTAGCCGTCAACTCGCATCCAAGGCTCTCTGGAATCATGGACACGATCAACAGCACGGATGCACATGGTCCTGCAACAAAGCTGCCCAAGGAGTTCTACGACCCCAAGGCTCGAGAAATTATCGATAAGATCGGTGTAGAGGAGTGGTTTGCCGGATACAAGGAGTCCAGGGAGTATCGCATGCTTGGTATTGGGGCCTTGATGGGTGATATTACGAGCCGGATGACTGGCAGCGTCGAACGGAACGGCAAGGATGGGCTCATCGAAGTCGGCGGTGAAAACGGGGATCTAGGCCATGGACGAGGAGGAGAAACAAACATCAAACTCGCTCTTTCTGGTTGTCACGATACAACATTAGCTGCGGTTCTTACGAGTCTAGGAGCGTTTGATGGGGAGAAATGGCCACCATTTACCAGTCACATCGCCTTCGAGCTGTTTCGCAAAAAGCAGGCCCATCTCTCCGAAATTCCGGCGATGACAGTGACATCTGGGGATGCATTCACCAAGCCAAACGGTACCAAATCGCAGGCCTGGTGGTCTTTCCTATTCAGCAACGCCAAAGCTGCAGCTATACCTAATTCCGATGCCATTGCCCGAAAGTCCATGGCAGAACTCTCAGAGAAGCAAAAGGAGGAGCTGAGGGGATATTATGTGCGCCTAAGGTACAACGATAAAATCATGCAAATCCCAGGCTGTAAAGTGGAAGGAAAGCATCTTGAGGGTGATACCACTTTCTGCACCCTCGTAAGTCTAGCTCGTCCAACAGTAAGGGGTACCATTGTTTGACACCCTTTTTAGGAAGCATTCAAAACTATCGTCGACAAATACACGCCAAAGAACTGGAAATTCGCATGTGCGTCCAACGTCGATGCACCATCATTCCCTAACAAGGATGAAACGGCTGGTTACGAGTGAGAAGTCGTCTCTTGGTCGGAATAAGTAATATCGAATGAATTATTAGAATGAAAAGGATTTGAGAACAATTCAGTTACGAGACAAATTAATAATTTCTAGTGCAGATAATGAAATCGAAGCCGCAATCCACTATATTAGATTTGTCTCCATGATGTTAACACACATATCATTAAATGTGTTAGTATCTCCTCGGATCCGTGGACATGACTACCTCAAATGATTTCATCGCAATCGGAGGAGTGAATTTGTATCGAAGACAGATACGGGGATATATAATTTTTGCAAAATGTTACACTTTAGAATTATTTTGGACCTGAAAGCGGCCTACCTAAACCCAGCAGCTATCCAATAACCTCCACGCAGTTTTACACTGTGGGTCCCGAAACCCCAGGGATATGATGCAATTCCCGACCATGTAACGCCGCCGCTGATGTGAATGTGCTAATGAAACAAAGGGGGAGAAATTTTAGTCGAATAATGTTCAACTCCAGTCCAAGGGGGCTGGTTACACGATAGAGCACCGAAAGAATGTCAGTAGGTGGACTCTAACGCGCCATGGCGACCGTCACCTGCCGCCTATCATCCTTCCTCTGCTCGTCCTTCTCGGTGCTCTTCTGCCGCGCTAGGATTGAGACGAGAGTCTTCCGCTCCATTCCATCGGACTGTAAGGCATGCACCAGATCTCGAATCTGGAGCCTCTCTCCAATATCTGAATTCTCGATTTTCTCGCCAAAAGTCCTTTTTCGAGCCCTGAGCCCCAGATCGATTTGGGGCTGAGCTGGAGTACTTGCGCCGCTTGCAGCACCAACTGCCGTGTTAATTTTTGGCGTAGATGCCCCAGAGTTGCCCCCACCAGCAACACCTTGCATCCAGGAATACTTCTTGCCTTTGAAAGCCATGTTTGCGGTCTCATTTGCTTTGCGATGAAGGACATCATCCGTCTGCCCTGCTTTGGCCAAGCGGTCTCGTTCCTTCTTTGATACTCTCTCTGCCGCGAAAGCTCTCTCAATAGTAGATGCTGCGGCCGCGTCTGTGGGTGTGGACGAAATGCCTTGTTTACGCTTTTGTCGCTTAGCAAGGCGCGCCTCTTCAAACTTAAGGTCGTCCATGACGCGGCGCTTCAGACTAATGGCCACAGGATTTTCAATGAACTCTATGGTGGGTTGGGGTGTTGGAGGTGCATCAGTCGGTGGGGTAGGCAGACGAGCGGCATTGACTGGCACTGCGTTTACTGTTAGAAAGGAGATTGGTTGAAGGGAGAGAAAATTACTTACGCTTACTGCTTGTCTGCGTCATGGGACTGATTGCACTGTCTGGCACCTCCCATGAAGTATTTGAGATGTTTAACGGCCCGATGCTTACTGACTTGGACTTGGAATTCGAGACGGCTACATCAACCATATCGTGAGGCACAGTGCCATGTGATGTTTTTTGGCGGATTTCCTTCATAGCCAGTGAATCTTCCAACACTGCACGAACTCGTTCTTCGGCTGCAAGGGAGATGAGAGAGAGAATTTCCACGAAAGAAGCGTTCTGGTTGAGGAGACTTTCTTCTTTAATCCCTGAAATCGATTCACCGTCAGATCCAGCCAGCGTAGTGCGTGTAACAGTCTGAGGATGGTCGCGTATCTTATCAAACAAACCTTCCAGGTTGACCTTTACACCATGCTCATATGCCCGCGCAGCAATTCGCTGTCTGAGAACGCCGGCAAAAAGAAATGGATCAGTCAACGGCGCTTGCGCAGATTCGGCGAGGGCACGAGAGGCTTGGTCGTGTTGTCGCATGAACTCCGCCTCCTGTTGCTCCTGGGACATGGACTGGCTCAACGGTCCTGTGCCCTGGAATGCGCCGTGGCCTTGTGTAGCCTGGCCCCATTGATTGAAGCTGCCATGTGGCGAGACAGTGGATGCAGATGCTTGCGAGTTGAAGGATGTGCCATATGCTGGCCTACTCCCAAAGTTATGTAGCAAATTGTCTTCCTCGGCACGCAGATCGATGCCGGAACCGGTCAATACATCGCTGATGTTATTGACATCCATGTCGCGGGGGTTCGCCTTTTCTAGCTCCGAGTTATCCTGCGTCTTGCTGTATGGTACCTTTGGAGGCGGCATCGAGCCCTGTGGGGGTGGTGGTCGTTGCATGTCGTTGGGGTGTTGGTATGCCTGGGGCTGGTGGAAGGCTTGTTGGTGATGCATGCCCGCAGGTGAGTGCGGCGGCTGGAGGTATGAGTTTCCTGTCGGGGAGTTGGCGGCGTAGGGCGAGGTCGCGTTCGCATTGGCATATGGACTTGCAGAGAAAGGTGACTGATAGGGTGATGGCGGATTGGGCGAAAGACGCTGACGCTTCGCAGCGTGGAAGGCGGCGCCGGTGGGTGACATGGTGGAGGGCGACTGCTGGTATGAGGGCGGGGAATACGCGCCCTGTGCGTGGTGTGGGTGCTGCTGGTGGTGGTTCTGCGGGAGGTGTTGTAGGTTCGGCTGGTTCTGGTGCGGGTTCGTGTTGACAGGCGGGAGGTTGTTCAGCTGCTGCTGGTACGTGTTGTACTGAGGGTGCGCCATGATGGGCAGACAAAAGCGCGTCGCTGGTGTCGTGCCCGGGTTGAAGGCGCTGGCGACGGCGACGGCGATGGTAGCGGCGATGGAGGTGGAGTTCTCAAGCATCCCGGGGGAGCGTTATGGAATGACGCCGCACAGACCCCGGTTAAACGTCGGCTGCGCGACGCGAACAAAGGACAACCGCGACCTCATAGTTCAGTTGCCATTCACCTCACACGACTCCATTGCAAGCCGCCTGCCCACACCCTCTCACTACGGCGTCGACCTGCTGCAGCGCGCCGTCCCCAAATCTACCGCTAATGGCAGCGGACTGAGGCTCTCACCGCCTGCCCGTCTGGAACTTAACTACTTCCTGTGCTCGATTCCGTGCAGAGCAATCGCTGGGCATTGAGACTGCTCCTGCAGCCCTAGATACATCGTCCACCTGAGCCCGCAGCTATGGCAGCGAAACGGAAGCTGACCACGATGGTGCCTGACGACGAGGACCCCGTAGACCCCGCCGACGAGCTTATGTTCCTATGCTTGGGCGGTGGCAACGAGGTCGGCCGGTCCTGCCACATTATACAGTACAAGGGCAAGACGGTTATGGTGCGTCCGTCACCTTTCGTAGGAACTAATATGTACTAATGGGAATAGCTTGATGCGGGCATGCATCCCGCGTACGAGGGCTTGTCCGCCATGCCTTTCTACGATGAGTTTGATCTCAGCACCGTGGATGTGCTTTTGATATCGCAGTATGTATTGAGCAGTCTTCCTTTACATGTTGTGCATCGCGGCGGACGGGACAAGGCGCATCACATGCAGTCGGACGTGTTGGACATGTATGGCATGTGCCAGCGCAGTATTCTGTATTCGAGTAACAATGGAATATCTTTTGCATCATCCCCGTTCGACTCCAGTGATGTGGCTTGGTCTCCTCTTTTACAAATGAAACCCACCATTTTGGCCTCTCTATCTACGCCATTCCACTACGTGTTAAACACTTTGCTAACGGTGACTTAGTTTTCACGTTGACCATGCCGCCTCATTACCTTATGTTCTTGCAAAGACGAACTTCAAGGGCCGCGTCTTCATGACACATCCTACCAAGGCCATCTACAAATGGTTGATTCAAGACTCTGTCCGTGTTGGCAATATTTCCAGCTCCTCCGAAACAAAAGTCCAGATGTACACTGAAGTGGATCATCTTAATACCTTTCCGAGCATCGAGGCTATAGACTTCTACACTACCCACACCATTTCCGGTATCCGGATAACACCATATCCCGCAGGCCACGTCCTAGGAGCCGCCATGTTCTTGATTGAAATAGCAGGCCTGAAGATTATGTTCACAGGCGATTACTCGAGAGAGGACGATAGACATTTGGTGTCCGCTGCAGTTCCCAAGGATGTCAAAATTGATGTGCTAATCACTGAATCCACTTTTGGTATCTCTACGCACACACCTCGTCTCCAAAGAGAAACACAGCTAATGAAAGCCATCACCGATATTTTGAATCGAGGTGGCCGAGCCCTCCTTCCTGTATTTGCCCTAGGTCGAGCTCAAGAACTACTTTTGATTCTGGATGAGTACTGGGCGAAACACCCAGAGTACCAGAAGATACCCATCTACTACAATTCCAGTTTGGCGCGGAAATGTATGGTTGTCTATCAGACCTATGTCTCTGCTATGAATGACAATATCAAGCGGTTATTCCGAGAGCGCATGGCAGAGGCTGAAGCGGCTGGAGATGTAGGGAAAGGGGGCCCCTGGGACTTCCGGTTTGTGCGTAGTTTGAAGAGTCTAGAGCGCTTCGATGACATGGGTGGATGCGTTATGTTGGCATCGCCAGGTATGCTGCAGTCAGGGACATCTCGTGAACTACTTGAACGGTGGGCACCGGATCCGCGAAATGGCGTTGTCATCACTGGTTACTCCGTTGAAGGCACAATGGCGAAGCAGATTGTTCACGAGCCCGAGACTATCCCAGCAATCACAACCCGATCTAACAATAACGCGCGAAGACCAGGGCAAAAAGAAGGCGAACAAATCATGATACCACGGCGCTGTAGTGTTCAAGAATTCAGTTTCGCGGCCCACGTTGATGGAAAGGAGAATATGGATTTTGTACAAGAAGTCGCCGCCCCTGTTGTGGTAAGCACCTCTCATTCCCATCCATTCCGTTTCCCGTTTTTATTGTGTATTGTCGGGTGCAGTAAATGGCAGCACAAAGTAACCGTTCTTCTAGATTCTAGTTCATGGTGAAAAAGGCAACATGACACGTCTCAAATCCAAACTCCTCAGCTTCAACGCCCATAAAGCAACGCCGACAAAAATCTACTCCCCAGCCAATTGCGAAGAACTTCGCATCCCTTTCAAGACTGATAAGATCGCTAAGGTGGTCGGAAAGCTCGCTTCGATACCCCCTCCTTTACCGCACAAGGTGAAATTAGAAGGCGACAGCGAAGATGACGGTGAAGAGCAGGCTCAAGACCAGTACATTACGGGCGTGCTCATTCAAAACGACTTCAAGATTAGCCTAATGGCGCCCGAAGATTTGAAAGAGTACGCTGGTCTCACAACTACCACAATTGTTTGCCGGCAGCACCTCACCTTGTCGGCGGCAGGTGTAGAGCTCATCCGGTGGGCACTCGAGGGCACTTTCGGCGCTATCAAAGAGTCGAAAATTGCTGATGTCGCCATCAATGGGAAAGAAGTCAACGGAAACGGTACGCACAAGGAGGAGGATGCAGATGAAGAAGTACAGAGGAATAGCACGACGTTCACAGTCATGGATTGCGTAACTGTGATTTGCAAGGTTGGAGGAAGAGTTGAGGTTGAGTGGGAGGGCAATATGATCAATGATGGAATTGCGGACGCAGTACTTGCTGTGCTCTTCACGGTGGAGAGCAGCCCCGCGGCCGTGAGACGTAAGTGATTCCCCTTTTTTTTTCCTGTCTAAGATGTTTTATTCATAAATTATTGAACACAAGCTAACTTGGCATGTATAGAATCATCACGATCTCACTCCCATTCCCATTCCCACTCAATCCCCACCCCGTCCCCAACCTTGACCCACCGCTTCAAGCAGCCGAACCCACATAAAACCCCGGACCCATCCACACGCCTAGCTCGGCTCTTCCTCTTTCTAGAAGCACAATTCGGTGCTGACGCCATTCACCCAATCGCGGTGCCGCGAAACTCTACCACCAATAACTCTACTGACGGTACCACGCCCCCTGCCTCCACAACGACTCCCTCTGACCCCCCCATTCAGTAGCCGCACTCCCATCCTCTACAACCCCACCCCCAGACCTCTCTGCAGCGGATAAGCAAGAGTTGAAGCGTCTACATAGTCTAGGCATCCCTGTCCCCGGCATTGAAATTCGATTCGATAAATACGTTGCGAAGGTGTGGTTGGAGGATTTGGACGTCGAGTGTGCGAGCGCGGCGCTGAAGGCGAGGATCAAGGCTGTGGTAGAAAGGGGTGTTGAGACAGTAAGTGGGCTGTGGGCTTGAACATTTAAGTGAGATATTAGTAAAGGAGGGCGGAGGTTGAAGGAGGGGGGAGAGGGGGAGAAGTGATCGAGATGGGGGTTGATAATCTTTCTAATACCATTCTGGGAGGCTAGCCAGGCTTGATTGGTCTGTTCATGTGAGTATTGCTGGTTGATGGGCGTTTAGGATAGGTCTACGTCTCTGTCTGGCGGGTGCGTGAGAGATTACAATATAAATCTCAACTACTACCTTCAATCCAACAAATGGAATTACATCATGGTTTATCGATCGCAAGCTCCTTGTCCGTTCGTCCTGCCTTGAGTGAGAAGATTACGGAAAAGGGAAGATGAGTTGGCTATGTTCTCCAACATCAAATAAAATTCTCAAACGGAAATTCTTGTGATCACTGGCCTCTGCGCTTCTCAACTCCGAGATCACCACTGCACCACCACCGTTACGGGACCACTTTATCTGAGACGGGTAGGTGGTTAATCAATTGCATTTTTATTTATTTGGACGCTAAACTACATGCTCATTCCACTTGGTACCGAGAATAGATGGGCTGTGCATCATCTCTACCCCGGAAAGAGTAACATCAGCCCCACCTACCCACAGTTCAAACCCCAAAAAGGAATGGAAATAATGATTCATGACCTTTCAAGGATTCAGAGCTCGAATAGGGTTTTTTACATCGTCCATATTTATGGAGGGGGTATTGTGGAAAGAAAAACAGCATAGTCAAGCAAGGGGGGAGGGAATGTCTGATCTACTTGGTGATGCTATAAAGCCGTATGTACACATCGGAGAGAATTTGGTGTAGGTAAAGAAACGAACACCATTCGAGAATGGTAGACCATTAAAAGAAGAGTGCCTCGTATAACCGATCGTAGCCTACAGACTTGTCAGTATGAGTGCAGTACGACCTCGAAATAATTAATACTCACCAGCATCAGAGAGGAGCGGATGGCCTGTGATCGGGTTCAATTCTCTCAGCGGTGAAATATTGAAAGACAGTAGTATCGACGCTAAGTATATATTAGCACATGTGAAAGCAGCTGTTGAAGACGGAGTCTCACATTTTGCCGTATTTATAACCCATACAGTATAAATGGCCTGACTTGCGAAAGTCAAAGGACTTTAAGAAAGCACCTATCCAATTGATCTCCGTGGTGACACCATTCTCATGTGGCACAGTCAGGTTAATCGACTTGACTATGCGCGTACTGCCGTTCTTCAAGTACGGACCATTACACATCCAATCATAACCGCCTCGAACTTTATATCCATTGTCGACTAGCTCAAGCATCTTGTCTAGAAGACATTTGCCAATGCCCTGGTGCAAGTAATCGGCATGCACGAAAATCTCCATCTCGGCGGTGTAGCGATACATGCTTCCTTGGTCACAATAATCGTCCAATGAGGTAAACCCGACAATTTTTTCGTTCACAAACTGAAAGTGCTGACCGTGCGAATGGTTACCCCTCAGTACGGCTACAATCCAAGGAAATCCGGCATTGATGACATCTTGAAGCCTAGTGGACATGTGAGATGGGGTGCGGTCGTTGAATTCGTTTGTACTAATGGTGTTCTTCACATAATAGTTGTATAGTTCCTGCACACGAGTTAACTAAACACCTAGTAGACAACTACTATTTCACACGCGGAACCAAATATGTTACTGTACTATGAGTTGAAACTTACCGTGATCTGTGGGATGTCTGCTGGCTGTATTGGGCGGAGATATATATTAGCAGCAGGCTTCAGGCGACGATCTGGACCATCGGGTATATTGGCGAGCTTGATAGAACGAAGCCTTTTAGCAATGATCTTGTCTGTCTTTGCCTTTTTGGCCGCCGCTTTCCGCTCTACGGCCTTTTCAGAGGTCATCTCTATGCCTGGGACATTATTATCTGGATCACTATAATCAAGCTTGACCATGGGCGGTTGGATAGCGCTGAGATAGGTAGTTGTTGCGCTTTGGTACAGTTCCCACCAAGGTTTCATCTCGCTGATGTCGAAATCGCTCAAAGCCTTCGGAGCGCGTGATGGGAATGATCGCCAGAATTGTTGCGGTGCTTCGTTCTCAATCGTTGTCGGGATCCACTCGCGTGGTGCGATTTCGCCACTCGAGTCTGCAAGGAATTCCGCAGTTTCCGTGTCCATGATCAGTTTGTCCGTACCGTATGCTTCGCCGCCGTTGATCCAAGCCTCGATGTGGTCCCCAAAGTGACGGTCTCTGAAACTATTTCGCCCACTCCAGACCTCTGGTGGTGGCATCCACCCTCCATCAAAGTCCATCAGTTTTGTGACATCGTAGTTGGGGTCACCGTTACTATCAGACTTAAAGCTAATTCCACCGTCGCTTTCTTCATCGGCGGCGGGTGGCTTCATATCACGGTTCTTAGGCCAGGCAATGCGTGGTGTTTTCCTCCGCCGCCCTCCTTGAATTTTCCAACTATACTCGTCATTTGCTAATGCACCCCATGTATTATTCTGAGCTCCAACAGTAGCTCGTTTCCACTTCTCTTGTTGCGCTTCGTATGCCACGAGTTTCGCATCCGAGGCCTCGTTCCATTCGCCCCAGGTAGGGTCCTTCTGGTCCCACTTTTGTGTGGATTTAGGGGGAGATTTCTGGGGTACCAGGCCCTTCCTATCACCTTTCCTTTTGTAGTTCCACCCTGAGTGTTGGCGACCTTTAGGCTGTGCTCCGTTGGCGGCATCAATGGAGACCCGCTTCAACTGTGTAGGTGTATGTTCTCTCCAAGTTCGCCATGCCGCCAGTGTGCCACTAGCTGGCTCCTCATGCTCATCATCTTCGTGCAGAGGAGATGATAGCGGCGAGAGAGGCGATTTTGGTATACGGTCTGCGGTTGTTCCAGTAGGTGGTCCAGACGAACTGAAGGTTCTTGCTGGAACGACCTGCTGCTGGGGTGTCGAAAATACATCCTTTGAGGATCCGTCTTGGGTCTGTGCTGCATCCATGGGCTTTGGCTGGAGAGAAACAGTGCTAGATTTAGAAGAGCTAGCAGCTTTCGGCACGGCAGCTTGCTGGTTGGGTGTTGGTTTAGCACCGCTAAGGTGCCCATTGGCCACAGACACAGGTTCTGTGAGGGATGATCTAGAGCCGGCTGGCGTGGGAGCCGACCTAGGTCGGAGGTGTGGTGGGACATACTCGGGTCCCCGTGCTTCGATAGTCATCACAGGTGTTTTTATGGCATTCATCCTTCTTGCCTCGCTTATGCTTCGGTGTGCGTTTCTAGGAGGAGAATTGAAATTTTGTTGGGGGGGTGCTGTTGTGGAAGCAGGTCGGGTGAAGATTGGAAGTGGGAGGATGCAGTGGAATTATGGTGAAGTGAGGTGGGAAATGCTGGTTCACATGTAGTATGGACGGTAGCGACTTCTGGAATGGGAAAGGCGGAGGCCTCGTCCCAATCAACACCAGCTAGCTCAGAAACGAGCACTACCTTGTTCGACTTGCGCTTCCACTTGTGCTTCCGCTTGTGATTATTACCTCGCCAACTTGCTTGGCTTCTAGTAGAGGTTAACGAATCGCGGTGGGGCGAATGCCAGGTCTAAGGAAAGGAATGGGAAGGGAGTTGGTTGGTGGTCAGAGTGAGAGGGGGGAACATGTTTTATAGTTTCGGGGCTATTGTGGCTATTGCTTCCCCGTCAATGCTTCGAAGCGGTGTTCTCTCACTTGCCCTGTGTTTACTATTGTTCAGCTCAGCTTGATTCTCAGCTTTCACCTGCTGCCGCGAGACGTGTCTGTCGATTGGCGATCAGCTCGACCGTGAGCACGGATACATGTTATTTCAATCTACGAACACATTGTGCATAGGTTGCCGTGGGTAGATTTCAAAACGTGGCTTTCACCATGTGTGGAGGGTGGGTTGGTTGTAGTCGTGGAAAAGAGAAAACATAAGCTCGAGGCGTGAGATGAACGGGCTGATAGTACGATTTTTTTTAAATTATTTCGTCTGTTTTCTTGGGTATGGGCATGGGCAAGGTGTTTTATAGAGATGCCTGGTAACAACTTATAGTAGGAAATGGTTGGCTAGATGAGCACCAGTGTTGTGGAAGGCACAGTGCGTCGGAGAAATAAAACATTTTTGAGTCAATCCTTTACCCGCCAAGTAAAAAAGGCTATTATTATCGCTCCAAATAAATCTTTCGAGGCGTTAACATTATCATCTGTGGGAGGTTGATGTCTTGACATTGGAGATGCATGTTCCCAACCGCGGAAAGTTTTACCGAGTCCCGGGAACCTTCACACTGGCGAAAGGTGTCTGCCTGGATGGTTAGTTAGACTCTTCAACATATTTCTTACTGTACAAGATGCTGTCCATACTGCGGAAGGCGCGACTCAGGGACAAGGAGATGCGAATCTTGATGTTGTGCGTATTTCCGTCGTGTTTGTCGCGCAATCCGCAATGGGAAGAGACTAACTGCATCATAGAGGCCTAGACAGCGCAGGGAAAACGACCATTGTGAAGAAGATCATGAATGAGGATGTGTACAGCGTCAGCCCAACGCTTGGATTCATCATCAAGACTATCGAGTACGATGGGTGAGTATGTGTGCCTCATTGGTCGCATCCCGACTGACGGGTGAAGGTACAAGCTGAATATATGTACTGCGTTGCCTCTGCGTGCAGGCAAAAGAAGAAGATGCTGACGTCTGGAACAGGGGATGTCGGGGGCCAGAAGACGCTGAGGACATACTGGAAGAACTACTTTGAGAAAACAGACACGCTCATATGGGTGGTTGACGCTACAGACCGCGAACGGATTGACGATTGTCGCCAGGAGCTGGCAGGACTCCTGCAGGAAGAAGTGCGTGATCAGGACATGGCCGTGCTTGTAGCCGTCTGCTGACCATTTCCAGCGCTTGATGGGAGCAAGCCTGCTAGTTTTCAAAAACAAAAGCGACGTGTCTGGCTCTATGACTGAAAACGAGGTCCGCGAGGTAAGCCAACAGGCACTACCATGCCCGGGTCCCGGGGCATAACTACGCGCGTTGGCAGGCCCATGTTGACATCCCACAGGGCCTTCAATTGGATGCAATCAAAACACACAAGTGGACCATCATGGCCTGCAGCGCGCTGACGGGCATGAACCTGCAAGAGGGGCTGCAGTGGGTGGTGCAGGACGCGAAAGCAAGACTTTTCCTGTACTGATGGCTGGGCGGCTGTGGGATGGAGTGAAGGGGGTGATGGTGTACTAATTGTTAGTAATGTAGTGAACCGGTAGTGTGCCGGCAGTGGACACGCACGGCTGGGAGGACAACCACGTGGCTAATAAAAGTAAACATTGCAACAAAGCACCTCGTTGCCATGGACAATAGACTACAATAATATACCACTTGGGCAGCACGACCTGGCTGAGATGCTGCAGTGCTGCTGTGCCCCCGCCGCCTGCAGACATGGGGGAGGGGGCAGAACCAACTTGATCGTGGCGACATGTCGTCGCTAATTAGAACAAGGGATGGAGCAAGGGCGAGAGCTAGAGCTATATACTGTAGTGTATTTAATGTAGGCATTAGAGGCACTAGCTAGGGAGCGAGTGTAAGTGTGTGTGTACTTTGGAAATGATATATGGCAGCTCAGGCACGCTGTAGAGGACAGGCCGTGGTCAGCGTCGTGGTGGTCGGCGGTCGAGGAATGGCCGACAGCAACAGCAACAGCAACAGCAACAGCAAACAGCGGAACACCCGCCCGTCGCTGTTGTTCTCCCTCACACCCGCCCGTCCGCCCGCCCTTGTGCATTGTGTCGGCGGCCCTGAGGCGGCTTCTGGCAGGCCGCGTTCCGCGTTTCAAGGCTGCTGAAACTTCCTGGGGTGTTGATGCTGGCTGCTGGCCGCTGGCCCCCGAGCTAGCCGAGCGCACCTGCCATCATGGCCTCGAACCTCACCCAGGGATTACCATTCACTTCCGACTGCCCCCCCTCGCGCATTGTCCTGTTGCACGGCGACCTGGCGTGTGTACCCCCCTCCCACCGTCGCCATGTCCCAAGAACTGGACCCCAGCGAGTTCGTACAGCGCATAAGGCAGCTGGGTGAGGAGCGAGACCAGCAAGACGCCGAGCGCGTTCGCAAGCTCGAAGAAGAAATCATACAGGGCCGCAGCGAGAGACTCGCACGGAGAGCAGGTATGCCGACACGACCCTTCTGTCCTCTGACGGTGTTGTGTTTGGGCTCCGCTAATTGCGTGCGTGCGCCACAGAAAGGGCTCGAAGCCTCAGTCCAGACAAACCGTCAACACCGCAATCGATCCGCTCCACAACAGACTCTCCACGGAACGTGCAGGACCGGACGCTCGACATGCCTGCGCCCACGATGAGCCCCCCCGCACAGCGGAATCCCCGTGAGGACTCTCTACAGACGCTCACGGGCTCCCCGGCGCACATCCTGGAGGACAGCGAGCCGAAGAAACCGACCCCCAATGCTGCTGCGTTGAGGCGCTCTGGCACGCTCTCGTGGCAGCAGAGACCTCAGTCAGGAGGTGCACGAAGGCCGCTGTCTAGGTCGCAATCACCGGACAAGATTGCCGCTACGTCCCCACGCGACACGCCCGAACCCTCCTCCCCTGCCGATACGAGTCTATCAAGGCAACAAATCGCACAGTCCTTGGGCACCAAGAATCCGGATTGGTTCAAGCAAACTTCAGACCGTGGCGTGGGGTCGGCTGCGTTAAGACGGAGCCAGGAGGACAACATCGCGGAGGCGATACCCGCGCCTGGGAAAAGGCAGCTGCCGGGCATGTCTCGCAACACGACATCGAGCCCAGAGGCGTCCAGTCCGCCGCCAGAACGATCTAGCGCAAACTTGACCCCGCGTGCTGACTCTGGCCGATTTTCTGCTAGCATGTCGGCATCAAGCGGCGATGTGGAGCAGAGTCGGAAGTTCAGATCGCCCCTACCAGTACTGGATTCACAAAAGTTTGCCCCACCATCAGAGCACACACCTTCTGCTGAAGACGACCACGCTGCCTCGGGACGGGCATTGGCCATGTCGCCAACCCAAGGGCGGATCTCACCAGAGCGAACCGAACGCCCCGCATCTCCTACTAAAGGCATGGGGGGGTTTGTGCAGAGTGCAATGCTCAAACGAAGCGACAGTGTGAGCAAGAGATGGAGCACACAGACCCCTCAAGGTCTTACGAGACAGAACTCTACCTTGAGTAATCGAGGAAACGCTGCAATGAGTGTATATGGGGGATTGTCCAAACCAGAATCGAGGCCGAGCAGCATGAGCAGGGATAATTCAGTAGAGCCTTCCTCGCGCCCGAGATCGAATTCCAACAGCCTCACCATCACCAAGGATGCCGTGGAGAATGAGGTTGTGTCAAAGCCTGGATCAGCCAAACCTACAGCACCACATCACAGTCGAAGCAAGTCTATGGCCTCGACATTTAGCAAAGGCAAAACCAAACAGCCACAGGAGGAAATCTCGCCTCCAAGCCCATCCAAGAGATGGAGCCCTACAAAGTCGAGCTGGTTAGAGAGCGCTTTGAAGAGGCCTGAATCTCCAAAGCCCATGTTACCGCCTCCACAACAGCCGGCGTGGATGGCCGAGATGAATCGTGCGAAACAACAGCGCGGTAGTGTTGATTCGGGCAAAGATAATGCTCTTCACTCCCGGCATGCGGATGAAACCGCTTCTGGTCGATCATCGCCATTCAAGGATGTGCAGTTGAAACCCACTAGTCTTCGTAGATCAGAGTCTCCCAAGAAGGATGAGATCCCCGGTTTTCGCAGGCCTGAGTCTCCTGCAAAAGATGATTTTCGTGGCTTCCGCAGGCCTGAATCGCCGAAGAAAGACGAAGCGGCCGATGTTCGCAAATTTGATTTTCCAAAAAGGGATATTCCTGCGATTCTTTCTAAGCCCGACAATCTAAACAAGCCAGAGGAAGCAGATCTAACGCCACATTTGCCAAAACTAAACCCTGCCTTGTCACCCACGCCACCCGTTGCTACCAAAGAGGAGGTTACCAGAGTAGAAGAGCAAACATTACTGAAAGATTTGGCCGAGGCGACTCCAGATGCTCATACCTCAGCCAATTCAAGACCAATTTCATCAACATCTCGCTTCTCGAAAGAGTCCCCGCTACCTCCGCCGTCGACAAAAACCAAACCGGACACCCCGCCCAAGAAAGATTTCCGGGCTAGTCTAAGATCTCGGCAGGGTCCTCCAGGTGCAGGAGATGCACCAAAGAACGATTCGGTGTCAGAATTAGCAAATGTCTTTGGGCGATTGAAGAAAACTGAAACCAAGAATTATGTTGCTCCGGACATTTTGAAGGACAATATTTTACGTGGAAAGCAGGGCTTAGTACTTACAGGAGGCCCCAAACCGTCTGTTCGTCGGGACGAGTTCAAAGAAAGTATCGTGACCAAGAAGGCAGCAATGCTAGCCAAAGCTCAAGAAGTCGGGTCAGCCGCTCATAAGAGAGCGGAAAGTTCTCCTGATCCGGCGCCTACTCCTGAAGCGATCGCTAGGCGCAAGACACTTGGCGGTCGATCAGAGAGTATCAGCAGCCCAGTACCAGCAAAGGAGCAAGAGTCTAGTACACCCGAAGCAATCGCTCGGCAGAAGAGTCTTCGACATAGCAAGTCAATTGTCCTAGAGAAACAGGCACAGGCAGGCCCTACTTTCGCACCGAAAGAGCTTCCAAAGTCGAATAAACTTGCAGATCGTTTCAACCCTGGACTTGCTGGCATCCTGGCTCGAGGGCCACCTTCCGCTTCGGCGAATATATCATCTTCAGGGTTCTCTAACGAAAAATCAACAAATTCAGGACAAGAGTACAGCAAGGGACCCACCCCTGAATTGACACACATAACGAAAGGCCGAGCTCGCGGGCCCAAGAGGCGAGCACCAGCCTCAAAGCAGGCCGCTTCCCAACCCGACAATGCTCCTCAAAAGGTAGCTCCAGCTGCTGCCGTCCCACTCGTCAAGGCCGAGCACATTCTTCCGAGCAATGAAGTTTCTAAAGCTGACAAAGCCCTAGAGGAACGACCAGTCATACGAACAACCCGGCGAGAATCATTAAAAGCTAAAGTCGCGACGCCGGTTAAGCCTTCAGAGGAACCACAAATGGCGCGGATTGTGTCGAGAGAATCATTCAAGGCCAGAGTCGCAACCCCAGTGAAGCCTCTAGGGGAGCCCTCAGTAACACGGACAGTATCGCAGGAATCATTCAAAACTAAGCCGGCAACTCCAGCCAAATCTTCTGCAGAACTTCCAGCCACAAGGACACCAGCACGCGAATCACTTACACCGAAACCCCCTACGCCAGCAAAATCCCCAGAACTATCACGCAAAGTGGAGAAGTCTCCTTCCCCGGAACTACCAAGAAAGCCGGTATCGCTTGAACTAAAAAAAAAAGTCTCTGGTGATTTGAATTTGCCGCTGAGGAACACGGAAGTTGGGGAATCGCCTAAACCGGCATCGTCATCACCCAGGGTCCCATTGTTCAAATCATCTCGGCCATTACCCACGCCTCCACCGAAGTCTGATGTCCAGATTGAATCGAAACTAACCCTCAAAGAAATACCATCCTCAAATCCCGTTATTTCACCAGTCCATGATTCCCCTTCTCCCAGCATATCTAGCTTCTCTGTGAAGAGTGCATCTGCTCTGTGGAGTCGCCAATCTGCCTCTTCTCCGACGCCCACAAAACCAAAGTCACCTATCAAGCTACCCACAAAAGCCGATGAACAAGCCCTTATGGAAAATGCCGGTCTTGTGCGTTCACCGGTGCCTGTGGAGACACCCCAAACAAAACCACAAGTCCAAAAGCCAAAGCCAAAGCCGGTCGGCCTTGGTCTAGGCAGTTTTGGTAGTTTTGGTAGTTTCGGTGGACTCGTCGCAGCACGCTCAAGAGAGTCAATGCCGTGGAATCCTTTATCTGCCAAAGCTCTTCCTGCCACTCCACCAGCCAATGGTGACAGGCCGAAATCCGAGCCATTTAAGGCATCACCTGTCCCTGCCAGACCTGACAACCTATTTGTAGACTTCTTTGACGAGCCTCCGATTACAACTGGAGAGCTTCCTGAAAATATCAATTCCATACAGCTATTGCAGAACCCACTGCTAGAACTAGGCCCTAATGGCAAAATCCGGACGCTTCACAGGCAGATTCAAGAGATTACGGGCGATGGAAAGCTTACAGCGGTACCTGTGCAAGAAGAACATGTGCTGTACCAAGATTCAATGTATCTTTGTACACATGTTTTCGAAGACTCGAATGGAGTCAAGACCACAGAAGTGTATCTTTGGTCGGGTAACGGAGTAGCTGAAGCTACTCTAGAAGATGCTCAATTATTCGGGCGTAATGCTGCGAAGCAGAACCAAGGAAAGTTCATCATTCTCCAGCAAGGGAAGGAAACTCCCAATTTCTTCGAGGCTCTGGGAGGAATCGTTCTTACCCGTCGTGGATCCCGCCCGACTTCAAAAGAATATATGCTTTGTGGACGCCGTCATTTGGGTCATATTGTATTTGATGAGGTGGACTTTTCCCTCAAGAGTCTATGCTCTGGATTTACGTACATCATCTCGACAAACACAGGCAAGATCTTCCTCTGGAAAGGCCGTGGTAGCTCAGCAGAGGAGCTCTCAGGCGCCCGCCTAATGGGCATGGATCTCACCATAACTGGTGAACTAGAAGAGGTTGACGAAGGCTCCGAGCCCCCCGAGCTTTTCAAGGTCCTGTCGTCCAACGAGACGGCCGCTAGCTTAAAAGGAAATCCGGCCGCAATTCCCAGATCGGCTGACCATTGGCGATACAAGGCAACCGCGGAGAAGTACCATGTTCGATTATTCAGAATCGAACAACATCACGGATCCTACGGATGGGGACAGGGCCTACAGGTGAGCTCGTTCCTCCCGCCTATGCTCCGCCGACCCTCGTGGCACATCTTTTCCGGGGACAAGCCAACTGAACGCCCACAGACGCCTAGTACACCAAGATCCCCGCTTCCACCAACCACAACCAAGGTAGTTGAGATTATGCCGTTCTGCCAGCGCGACTTGGAGCCCGAGTACATATATGTCCTGGATGCTTTCTTTGATATATATATGTAAGTGAACTCCAACCTCGGCGACGAGACATATCTAATTCAGAATAGTATTGTTGGTTCCCTTTCGCGCAGTCAGTCTACTGCTTTCTCCACCGCGCTGCTTTTCGCACAGGAGTACAGCATCCTCGCCGTCTCCGAAGATGATCGGCCTTTCATGCCCGTTTCTACTGTTGTACTTGAGGGGGTCCCCCGGGACATGAAATCTGTCTTCAGATTCTGGGACGATAACTTGATCCCCGCCGCAGCGCTCATGAACGGCAAGCTTGGGCGAGGAAAGAGTCTAAGGATCGTTGGACTAGAAAAGGCCCTCGAGGCTACTCGATATTGAGCGATTTCCAGGTGTTTGTTTGCATTTTTCGCAGATGTTCGAAGATGAGATGGTGAAATTCATGAAAGTGATGAATGTTTCGTTTGTTACTTGCATGTATGTCTGGAAGAGGTCATGTATGTTTCCCGGCGTTTTTGGGGTTATAAATATTCATTGCACTTGCTCGCACCGAGGTGCTGGCTAGGTCTAGGGTTTATGCGGATTGGTGGGCTTATGAAATATAGATGGCTCTCTGGTTCCTATGGAACTGTAAAATCTTTCACAATGTCAATGCTTCCAACCCTTCCCCTGGGTTTTATCCTTCACTTTGCAAAACGGGTATGAAGACAGTTCTAGTAGGGTGTCCGAGATGGGGTATGCGAAGTTTTGTATTCCCGGTAAGCCGGCCCGTATTCATTTCTCTTCATATTAACTCGGCATTCTTTTTTGCTCGTACCACGCATTATTATGACGACATGGAATCCTTTTTGGTGTGGAAGGACATATACCCCACGGGGAAAGAGGTTACACACAGAGGTCTATTTGGCTTGAATGGAACTGGGTCGCGTGGTTTCCGTTCCTCTTCGTGGGCCTGTTACATCCACTTTGGGCTTTGGCATCCGTTATCCATGCTTTTTGATCACGCACCCTCTCATATTTCTCCTCTTTCATTCTGTCCTTTTCAAGTCGACAATTTTTCCCGGTTTATTTCCTTAGCTATTCTTAACCGACCACAATTGTCATCAATTTCTGCTTGGATGGGGACTTTATATTAGCCTTCCCCATACAAGCACCGCGTGGCACTGTGCCCAATTTTTCGTCCTATCATTCATAAATTAACCATACCTATTGCCTCGGTCTGGGTGGTAAGGCGTCCTTGTTCGCGAGTCGGGTGACGCTGCGCGTTCCTAAGTAGGATGCAGTGATTCCAGGTTGTGCTCAATGGGTGGGCGGTTAATATACAAGTAGCGTGACTACACTCGGAGCCGAATTATAGATATATAAAGTGAAACGGTGAACCCGGGTTGGGGAAGGGTGTAAAGCTTGTGAGCAACGTTCAAGGTTGAAGTTGAAATTCTTTCCTTGAGCAGACAAACTTTCACCTTGACATCTCATCTTCAATCCCCCTCACTTATCATGGCGCTCCTTCTTGCCCTCTCCACTTTACTAAGTGTCGTCTCTGCCCACGGCCATGTCACTGGCATTGTCGCCGATGGGAAATATTACCCCGGCTGGAGCGGCGAAAACCAATGGATAAATCCTCTCCCTCTGACAGCCGGCTGGCAGGCTGATGTCCTGGACAACGGCTTCATTGCACCCTCGGCCTTTGCCCAACCAGACATAATCTGCCACAAATCTGCAAAGAACGCAAACGCCTACGTTACCGCGAAACCGGGCTCCAAAATCGTCTTCCAGTGGAACACCTGGCCTGTCTCTCACAAGGGGCCTGTGCTAGATTATCTCGCGCCGTGTAATGGGGAGTGCTTGACCGTGGACAAGACGAAGTTGGCGTTCTCAAAGATTGGAGAGGGTGCATGGAAGAGCGGCGACCAGTGGGCCACGGACGATTTGATCAAGAGCAACATTTCGTGGACCACGACAGTTCCGGCGAACCTGGCTCCTGGCAATTACGTCTGGAGACATGAGATTATTGCACTGCATGCGGCGGGGAGTCCCAACGGCGCACAGGCATACCCACAGTGCATCAGTTTCAAGATTGAGGGTACTGGGACCAAGGCGCTGAGTGGCGGCGTGCCGGCGACCAGTTTCTATAAGAGTACGGATGCTGGAATTGTGTTTGACTTGTACAAGACCACAACCAGCTATACAATTCCCGGGCCGCCGTTAGTTAAGTTGGCGAAGAGGCACGTGAGAGATTGGTTTCACTGAGGGGAGTTGAGCGGGAAATCATGATGCGAGAGGCAATTTGTTTTGCGATTTTGTTGTATATAATACCTAACACGGCGTGGTGAATGGATTGTTGGTAATTGATTCGAAATCGAAATCCCATGGTAGGTTTGCTAGGTGTGAATACCATCGGGATGGCCCACGCGCCTTTGCATTAAGTAGGCTTTTCACACGCAAAAGAGTTATTTAGTATTGAGTTCTTGTTTCATGTGGTTGCTGGGCTTTGGAAGTAAAATTGATTATATAATACATTCACGTCTTGGCAGCGTACCCCGGCCTAACCTAAACCCACACGCGTTCCGAAGTTCCGACCAGACTAGCGCGAACACGCGGGAAAATCTGATAGGTAATCGCCTGGACTAAGAAGGTGGACATCAACCGATAGCAGGCGGTGTGAAAGGACGACTAACTGCACCGTTGCAGCAAATGGCCAGAGAAGAAAGGCTTTTGCGTCATCATCTTTTGCTTGGACCCATGAAGGTTGGGCGAGGTGTGCCATGGCGGGGGCGCTTGGACGTGTGGCCGAGATCGGTGCGGGAGCATGTTGCTGGAGCCAAACCAAATGCCAGCCGTCTGCATTCGAGACATACGTTGGTGTATTTGCAGGTAGACGTCTCTTGTTTTTATACATGCGCGCTGCTGTCTTTCCCTTGTGGCCCCGCGCAGGACTGGCAGACGAACTGTCTTTTCCGGCCTGGCCTCTTGCTGGATCAGCATTAGTGGCCTGAGGCTGAAATGCAGCTCTGGCACAGCCGTGCCAGCGCCCTCGTACTCAGGGCCGTGTCTGAAGGCTGGACAGCGCCGCAGTGAACTATATGGGGGGGGGAAAGAGGGGGCAAGCGTGAAGTAGCGCCGGCTACCAAATGCTAGAGCCATCAGAGTCCGTCTGCCACAGCCTGGTTGTGCCTTGCTTTTGCGTGCGCAGGATTGGGCCTCGATGCTCTGAGGGCGCTCAACGATGGCAATCAGCTAGTGTGGCTTGGCAAGATGAGGTTTGAGTCTAGCGGCCTAGAGATGACCCGCGGCGGGCGTGACAGCGGGCGAGCAAGACCGGCAAAACAGCATCGCACGTTGCTGTCCATGTCCTCCAGGCCCGAATCAACGACTCTCCACCGTCCTGCTCCGTGATCTAAGCCACCACTGCTCGTTTGAAGCTGTGGCAGTGCTCTCACGCTTTGCTGTGACCGAATTGGCCTAGCTCTTACTCCCCCACCATCGCCCAGCCCGGCGTCTTCTTCAGCTGCTCCCAGAGCCCTCCTCCCTCTCACGACCTTGATCGATGCAGTCACGCTTCAAAAACCTGGTTGGTAGCAGACGCAAATCCAACAATCCCTCACCAACCCCACCAGGAGGCTCGACGACTCCGACACAACGACCAACCAGCCTTTCGCCGCGAGACAGCAACTCGAGCTCGACGTCTCTGCCTGCCCAGATGCAGAACCCGCAGAATCCCCTTGGGAGACCCCCGAGCTACACGTACGCTCCTCCAGGCGGACTTGCTCCGCAACAGCACGCAGCAGGCCGACCCACCAGTCCTCTCCCGCCCATCAACACCGGCGCTGCTGGCTATCCACCGCAGCAGCAGCCCATGGGCTATCCGCCTCAAGGTGGCCCGCCAGGCTACCCGCCACAGCAACCTCCCCAGGGTGGTTATGGCGGGCAGTATGGAGGACCGCCGCCACCGGCAGCACCACCAGCTGCCCCTCATGCAGCCCAGCAATACCAGCGCCCAAACATGGCAGAGGTCGCCGGTGAGGGGCGCTCCAAGGCCCAGCTGATCGTCGGCATCGATTTTGTAAGTCCTAGACACGCAGGCCGAAATGTGGCGTAGACGCTGATTCGAAATCTGACCAGGGCACCACCTTCTCCGGCGTCGCATTCGCCTTCGCAACCAACACCGAAGCAAAGGAAGACATCATCACCGAGTGGCCGGGCGCAGGTAACCAGACAAAACAAAAGGTACATTGCTCCTTACCCCGCTGTGCATATCGCGTCTAATGCGACGGGCAGATTCCCACTGTGCTGTACTATGACCAGTACCAGAAGGTCGTGGGGTGGGGTCCAGACATTGCCGATGCACTGGCCCCCACAGGCTATCCCAAGCCTGGAGTACAAAAAGTCGAATGGTTCAAGTTGCAGCTCATGTTGTCCGGAAATACTTATATTGATCCTATCAACCTTCCCCCGCTCCCGCCGGGGAAGTCTGAAATCGATGTTGCGGCTGACTACCTCTTCCACCTGCGGCAGGCGATGAGAAATCAGTTGCAGAAGACTCTTGGCGAGGTCTTCAACAGAGAAGAGCGCAACATCCGGTATTATCTAACCGTCCCCGCTATCTGGAACGATGCTGGAAAGGCTGCCACTCGTGCTGCTGCTATCCAAGCAGGCTTCCTGCGCGACGAGAACGACAACAGGCTGACACTCATCACTGAGCCCGAGGCTGCAGCCATGTTCTGCTCAAAGACTGGTCTCCTTAACCTTAAGATGCACGATGCCGTTCTTATTGTCGATTGCGGTGGTGGTACTGTCGATTTGATCGCTTATGAAGTCGAAGAGGAGCAGCCCTTCTCTGTCGCCGAGTGCACAGCAGGTTCCGGTGACTCTTGTGGTTCCACCGCCCTGAACCGCAATTTCAGTAACATATTGCGTGCCAAAATCAGGAAAATGAAACTCCCTGATGGTTCCAAGACGGCCGGTAAGGTGTATGCCAAATGCATCATGGACTTTGAGAACAGAATAAAGGCCGATTTCCGAAACAATGGTCAGAAATGGGCTGTCGACGTTGGTATTGAGGCCGAATTCCCCGACGCGGGCATTGAAGAAGGGTACATGACCTTCACGAACGAGGAAATCCTACAGTGTTTCGAGCCCGTCGTGAACCGAATCTTGGAGCTCGTACGAAACCAGATCATCGCCATTCAGGCACAGAACAGGTCGTTACAGGTAAGAGTTTCCTCAACACCTTTTAGCCAGTGTGGAAGCTAATTTTTGTGAAGAATGTGCTTGTGGTTGGTGGTTTTGGTGCCTCTGAGTATCTCTTCCAGCAGATCAAGCTCCACGTCCCCCCCCAATTCCAGTCCAAGGTTGTACGACCCATGGACTCTGTCGCTGCTATCGTGAAGGGTGCTGTTACGGCTGGTATCACTGAGCGTATCGTCACACATCGTGTCGCCCGTCGTCATTATCTCATGGCCACCCTCCAGCCCTTCAAAGAGGGCCACCATCCCGAGCAGTATCGTGTACCATCTTTGGATGGCAAAGACAGGTGCAAGTACACCCGTCAAATCTTCGTGCAGAAAGGTCAGCGTGTCAAGATTGGAGAGCCAGTCAAGGTTTCGTTTTTCCGACAAGTTGCACCCGGCGCAACACTCATGTACGAAGATATCCTGTATGCCTGCGACGACGATGTCTGCCCCGAGTACACCAAGGATCCTCGTAAGTTCTAGCTTCCATATCTCTAGATTGCCCAATCAGCTAACCTCTGCTAGGCATCAAGGAAGTTGTGACCCTCACCTCAGATCTCTCCCGCAAGAACCTCGAAAAAGACTTTGAACGCATGGACACACCACAGGGCACATTCTACCGCGTTTATTTCGACATCTACCTTACACTTGATGGATCCGAGTTCAACGCTGAGCTCGTTTGCCAAGGTGAGGTCATGGGTCGCTGCACATCCCGGTTTAGATAGTGTGGTTGCATTAGTCGTGAAGAAAAGTTGTGCCGGGCCCGATTTCAAATTTAGTGGAAAGATAATACGCCGATATTAGATTATTATGATATTGCCTAGTGAGTTACATGTGGATGAAGAAGTAGTGAGCAGCCGGGTCGAAGGACGTAGGTGGCATTGGAAAGGGTTGGTGTCTTTGAGGTGGATGGCGCGGAGACATGGTATCACGAGAGTCCGATATTTCTTCTTATCCCACAGCATACCCCCCAAACTCGTCGTTTTGAATGGCTATCAATGAAAAACCTTTTGATCAAGATGGGCACAGGAGTTGTGAATAGCCCTGGAGTTGTCTCTCTCTCTGTCTCC
>JAAZQE010000046.1:0-38497 GCA_013620735.1 Clavariopsis aquatica | reverse complement strand
TCTCTCTCTCTCTCTCTCTCTCTTTGAAGGGTATCTAAGATTAGACTTGGACAGTGAATACAACCTCGTGCGACTTGAATAGAGGTTTATTTCATCGATGCGGATTTTGCTATTTAGCTTCTGAAGAGATTTCGCCCCCCTCCATTTCCATGGATCACAATTGCAAATCATGGCTGCGCGGTCGGTTTTCCCTTGCTTGCGTCTTGAACTTGGCTGGTTGACACCCACACTAGCGCCATGCCGCCATGTTTCTACATATAATCGATTAAATTTACCCCAGTATCTCCTCATATCACACCGTATCATATACTTCCAGTTGCGCAACGCACTTTTGTTCATTGGTATGCACTCGTCAGGAATTGCCCTTGTCTCTGTGCTAACTGTACATTGGACAGCGGGTAGCCGGCTCACATCAAGCTTTGCTGAAGTTAGGTTATGGGCATGGGAGTTGGAACAGCTGCTCCGGCTGGAAACGAGTACCTGTCTGGTAAAGCTTAAAATGGTTTTTCTGCAATTCCGATTATGGACAACCATGGTATCCTGCAAACATGTGGGACCTTGTTCCTTGTGGCCTGGCGCTTCTCCTAATGTTGATTTGAGAGTTTCTCTAACTGCGTAGCTCTCGAAGCTGGTCGGACCCATCGGCGGCAGAGAAAGTTTTCGGAACAAGAAGGCACCGAGTGTTTTATTCCTTGGAATTGGGCATCGGGTAGTCCACCCGAACGGGAAAGAGTAGGAATTGTACCAGAACAAACCTCGCGCTCCCAGTGTCAATTTTGCCCAAGGGGGTTGGTTCTCTTCTTCTCTTCTTCTCTGTGTTTCTCTTGATCTCTCCCTCTTCAGAAAAACGCTGCGTTCGAAAAACCCCTCGATATCCCTGACTCCTTTCAGTATGAACTCCTTGCTCGTCGCGGGCCTTGCTAGCATTGGCTATGCTCGAAGTCTCTCCCACTCTGCTGGCACTGCGGCGGATGCTCAAACTATCAAGTGGGATGACCAGTGAGTATCTACTCCTCTCGGCTCCTGTATCAATGGATGCTAACGATTTCAGACGCAATGCAATCAAGGCCCGTGGCTCTGGGCCTGGACAAGGCGACTGCCGCCCCTATGCAGACGGCGCGGCGCCTCTTCCCACCACGGACACCTGGCAGGATTTCATGAATTGGGAAGAGTACTCTGACTTGGCCAACAGTGCAGACACTCCTTCCAACTACACCAAAGTGTTCCAGAACTACAACGCCACCGTCATCCACGGATCATATGCCGGTCACCATACCATCTACGCTTATGACCCTCAGATTTGCGCCACTTTTTGTGGTCAGAACCCAGTTTGCAAGGCATTCAACATCTACATTTCACGTGAACCGTCTGTGGATCCTGGTCCCGGTTGTGCTAATCCGCCTGCGATTGCCAACTTTAAGGTATGAATGGAACCTTTGACTTGAGGAATAAGATTACGTCTTAGGTTGTCGTTCAAATTTTATTCCTCATTTATTCTCTTCTATATATATATATTACCGAGTTTGTTGCTAATATTGTTTCATTCCTCAGTGTGCCTTGTATGCAAAGTCCCTCGACGCCTCGATGGTGACCAACCAAGGCCAGAAGCAACTTCCAGCAGACGAAAAAGGGGAGGAGTTTTCCATAAAACACAGGGCGTCTAACGGTAAACCTAGATCCCCCAAAAGAAATACTCAACATTAGTAGTCAAATATTTGTATAGCAGTACTAACCGAATCTGTCAGGCTATAATGCTAATGCCGACTTTACGGCTCACAAAATCGCCGATGAACTCAAGGGCTATAAGGGGCCCTACGTTCTCTCCGGTGCCATCAATGCAACAAAAGCCATTGTGGAGCCAGCGGAATTGCTCGGTACCCAGGTATTCCAGGGTTCCTTCAGTGCTCAGCGCTGCGCAGATCTCTGCGACAAAGTCACACAACAGAGGCTGCTCGAAGCTGAGGATATGTATGAATCGCAGGATATTAATCAAGCTCTCAAGTGGAACCGTATGTCCCAAATCCAGTCATGACCATATTTTGATCCTCTTTTTTTTTTTAGTCTTGTTAAGCTAACGCATCTTTAGCTTGCAACTACTTCAATGCGTACACCACGCGGCCCGAGAATTCGGAAGAGGTTAATCATTTTTACTGTGCCCTCTACACGAAGGAAATGCCTGAGCAGCACGCCACTGTCAAATCTGCTACAGATAGTTCTGGCAACCGGAACAAAATTGTCGATAGCTTCGCGTATGAGCGGACCACAGCCGTTAGGAATGTCCTGTAAGCACCTACCCTCCTCCATATTTGCCCAAGTCCAAATTCCATGTGAATGCTAATCAACTGTTTGTTCAGTGGTGCACCTGTCGTTGTGTCCAAGCCCAAGGTCTCCTTCTCAACCCAGACCTCCACCAAGACCAGCTCATCGACTGCGGAAACCCCCAAGATATATAGCTCAAGTGCGGGGACTTCCCAGGTTTACATTTCGGTGTCGACCGTTACTGCAGCAGGCAAGCCCACAATTTGTTCCACAAAGACCAACATTGAGACCCACACGACAACTAAGACTGTCATGAAAACAGAGTTGTCTGTATACTATGCAACTGTGACCAAGGATCCTATGACTGAGTGGCCCGTATACTACGCCACAGTCACCAAGGATCCTGTAACTATAACCAAGACTGTACCTATGACAGTGACCCGAACCATCTCGAAAACTGGCATCGAAACCTCGGACCTCAGTACCTTGACTGTCGGCACCATGACCACGACCGTTCATACGACACACACGGTCACAGTTACCCAAGGGGCACGCCGATTTTTCCAACGTCGAGGGGGGGATAGAACCTTCGCCAAATCCATCATTCACAACATGGATGATATCAACTCTTATGTTAATGCTCAGGCTACCTCACAGCCAAGTTCTTCGAGGGTGCAAACCGCCATTTCCACTTCTAAGCCGAACTCGTACACAATTTCGGGCTTTTGGAAGCCAACAATATCCAAGTCCCAGCCGTCAAAGACAAGTGCAATCGTCCCATCGGACACACTAAAGACCATAATCACCCGCCCCACTTTGACGGCCGATATCAAGGCCGCTATCGCTGAACTCAACAAGAAGCATAGCAGCTTTGAGGCCGAGAAAGTGTTGTACAAGAAGAAACTCGCTATGATTATCTCTGATCTCAAGCTGGGAACCGCGGCCCTCGATGCAGCCACAAAATCCGAACACTTCTCCGAGGCTGAGAAGGAGCTATATAAGTCGAAGATGACTGAGGGGGAGGACGTTGATTATTGGGCGTTACTGCTCATGCCCATGGACAAAAAGATTGACGAGGCCACACGATCAATACAGAATGCCATGACTGTCAAGAGTAACAGCTGGGCGTCATATTTGTACCTCCAGAAAAAGATCAAAAATATCGAGGTCAAGCAGAAGGTTATTGAGATTGAGATTGTTCAGCTGAAGGAAGATCTCGAGCACAAGGGCGTGGCTAAGGGTGATATCAAGGGCAAGAATGTTACTGTGCCCACAAAGATTGACGAAAATCAGGAAAAGGCAACTGCTGCCTCCCCCAAGGTTGATTTCGATGAGGAAAAAGACACTGTTGTGCTTGCCAAGGTTGAAAACGCTAAGAGTGAGGGTGGGGGTGAGCAGTCCATGCACGATAGCGAAGGCGAGAGTGACGAAGATCAAGACGACGACGAATACGATTCTGAAGATGAACTTGGGGCAACTGATGAACGGTAGAATGATTTCTCACTCTCTCGACTTGGACTGCTGCGTCGGCTTGATACCTTAGTTTTTGTTTGTGTATTTCGGCAGGATGAAGAGGCTAGACTAGCGTGTTTGGATTTTGGATCTTCACTTAATGGGTGGGAGTTGAGCGGTTGTGGAGTCATCTTTGTCCTGCGGGCCATTGATAAAAGTCTGGTTATACTGGAATTCATGTTGTGTGTTGTGATTCATGTGAGGTGGTAATAATCCACGGGGTACCAAGTGTGGTTATTGGATATTAGTTGGTGTCTTATTAATTCTATGGGGTTATGTCCCCGGCTTTGTGTTCCACACTGTGCACTGGCTTTAAACGATATGAAGTCTCTAGAAAGCATCCAAAGAAGGCATGACAGCAATCTCAGCGAATGGTGTGAAGAGAAGACGAAAAAAAAGAACAATATAAGAGTTCCATATACATACCCTATGCATGGCCCAAATTCAGATCGTCCAGACCTGTATATTCCGCCTGTCCGCTCCCTAAAGCTTCATCGCCGAAGATGACTTGGTGTTCGACCAAGCGCCACTGCCTCAACGCCGATCCTGTATCCATGCTACCTTCCGTGCCTCCTAATGTTACGTTTCTTCCACTTTGAGATATTTCTTCAGTGAGATTGGTGACGCATTCCCAGGATTCTCAAATATCCCAATCGCTCAAGATCTTGCACATGTGTTGTCTACTGTGCCTTCTTGGCGCTAGATTTATTCCTTGGGAGTCCTAGCCTCCGCCTCTCTGCGCGGTCGCTCTCAGCGAGCCACTTGCTAGCGTTAACGAGCTGCACCACGTTGATCCACTGCTTGAGGAACATGACGGGAGAGGAGATGAGGGCGAGAACCCAGGGGACGGTTGAGGACATTTTGTTTGCTCTGCGCGTATAAATTAACAAACACTCTTCTCCAATTCTTTATACCTGGAAGCTGTGCTTACCGGGCCATCTCCATTGCACCTGCGGACCACGGGCTAACGAATAGCATTGAGGGCTTCGGGGACGCGGGGGTGCCGAGTTGTAGGGAGGAGGGAGCATCGGGGTCGCCAAGGAGAGTGGGAGAGAGATATGGCGAGGAAAAGGAGAGGAGGTAGAGGGCAATAAAGAATATCTCGTTCAGGGCACAGAAGGTGAAAAGAACTGCCTATAGAATATCTTAGTCATGAACCCCCACACATGAGGCTTGAATCGGGGGAGGGGTAAAAAACGGACATTATTCGAATAATAAATTTTCAACAGCCAGTTCCAGTTCTCGTCAATCTTCTTGTGGCTGCTCCCGCCCGAGCTCAACGTCGCATACATGTGCATGTAATGGCTCGCTAGATCCAAAGAAATTAGGCCCTGGAACAAGATGCTCCATCTCGGGAATGCGCTCGCGAGGAAAACCAGCAGGCATGCTGTCGTGCACCGATCCGTCACCATGTCCAGCACAGCGCCGAACTTGGTGCTCTGCTCAAATCTCCGGGCAGCAAGCCCATCGAGGGCGTCAAGGAGACAGGATACGCTGTAGAGAAGGGAGCACGTTCGCGGGTGGAGCGGCATGTAATAGAGAGATGCGACAGCAAGCACGATGCGGAAGTAGCCTGGAGGCGTGTGTTAGCGGGGGTGTGCGGAACGTGGAGGATAGCGAATGGGTTCCGTACCAATTAGATTAGGAATGAAGACGAATATGTTCTCATACTCTTTGTCTTCTGCTTGTGAGGGCCGCGCTACACTGCCATTGCCGTTGACTAGAGGCTGCTCTGTGGGTGCCATTATGAAATAGGAAATGTGGCCAGGTTGTTTCTCCTTTCAGAGTGTCGCGTCCTTGGACTTTCTCTTTCCAGTGTCCGATCAGACACAAGCCTTCTTTATACAGTGGCAGTAAGCGGGTAGGCTGACGCGTGCCTTGTGCTTTCCAAGCTCAAAGCCCCAAAGTATACGTTTAACGTAAGCTTCACAGATCTTACGACACTTGTACAGCTGTTGCAGTTGCCTGGGCGGTCCGGGGAGTCGTTGAGGCCAAGAGAGACGCGCTGGATGTGTGGTTTTCGAGATCAAGGTCGGAATTCGCGGCTTGTGTTAGAATCCAACGCGACCAGAGGCGCTTCGCGGTCGTAGTGCTGATAAGCCGATAACGAAAGCTCAGGAGCTAAAGGTTTAGGGCTGTTGGATGACAGGGGCGCGCTACAGTACAGTGGTGCGTCGAGAATGTTTGTGGGAGGAATGGAGGAATTGTAAATGGGAGGAAAGCCAGAGAAGGAGTGTGTGCGGGAGAAGAAGCGAAAAGGCACAGGTGCTGGTGGTGAGAGGTGGTCAATCAAGTTGGGAAATGGGATCGCGAACATTTTGTCCGCTGCCGCCACTCCGGGCAAGCCGGCGCTGGCTGCTTGGCGGGTACCACACCCCATTACGTGAGCGCAAGTGATGCATTTCCCATGGGGTGGTAATTAATTGTAACGTTAGAATATGCCCTCGTAAGAATACTACTAGATTTTCTAGGCGCCTAATTCTATCTACCGCTTCTCCGGCTTTGCGCCAGAAAATCTCCTTGCATCCTTCCCCTTTCCTTTCACGAGCTTGCCGCCTCCCTGTTCTTCCTTACCCTTCCCTTTGATATGTCTTTGCCCCCTCTCCTCTTTCCCCTTCTTCCACACCTTCCCTTCATTGCGGACATCTCGAATCTCCAGGATCTTCCTATCCTTTCCGCTCAATTTTCCTCCAGTCTTCTTCTTCTCCTTGGCGGCCCCGCTGGGCCCATTCAACAATGTCGCTCCCTTGGCCTTGGAAGCAAGCTTGTCTTTTTCAGACTCAAACCACGTCCGCTTAGGTCTTGCTTTGATTTCGTCTTCGTGGTGAATGAGATTCTCGCCCTTTTTGAGTTCGCGCTCTGTGATGCTCAATGCTCGTTCTTCCTTCTCCTCCTCCATGACTGCGTCGATATCGTCCGCCATGTCATCCAGTTTCTTTGTCCACTTTTCCAGCTCTTCCGCAGGGACCTGTCGGCTGACAACCTTTGCACCCTGTGCACGAGCCGCCTTGACGGCAGCCTTGACAACCTTTCGATCAGGCTCAGCAGCAATAGTGCATGCCCGACCAGTTCGCCCGGCACGAGCAGTACGACCAACACGGTGTAGGTAGATCTCATGAGATTGAGGGGCTTCGTAGTTGAGCACAGTCGAGACATTTTTGATATCGAGACCACGAGACGCAACATCAGTAGCAAGAAGGTAGGCCGATTTCCCGGAGCGGAACGATTCAACGCTTTGGATACGCTACATAATAGTTAGCGAGATGTATAGTTAGCAACTAGGTCTATTCTTACTTGGTCTTGGCTCATGTTTCCGTGAAGCTCGCTAGCCTTTAGTCCACACAGTCCAAACACGACTCTTACTCGATGAGCCTCTTTCTTCTGCCTAAAGAAGATGATAACTCTCTCTGTGTAAACTTCAGCGCAGAGATACATGAGATATGCCAATCTCTTGTCTTCTTTCCCTAAACGGAGCCGGATGAACTCTTGTATTAAACCTGCAACAGTCTGTTTCTTTGCATCAACCATCAGACGCACTGGCTTGTTCATGCCTACCCGGATGAGTTTGTCTACCGAACTGGTCATCGTGGCCGAGAAGAGCATTGTCTGTCGTGACTTGGGAATAGCTGTCAGAATCTCGGTCAACTCAGCCTCGAAACCTTCCTCGAGCATGCGATCAGCCTCATCGAGGACCAAAATTTCGAGATTCTCAACTTGGAATGATGCCGAATTTCGCATGTGATCAATGAAACGACCCGGTGTACAGATGACAACATCTGGCCGTGTCTTGAGGACAGCTTCTTGCTCGCGGGACGAGAAACCACCCACAAGCTGGGCAAATGTGATGTCTGTGAAGGCAGCCAATTTCCGAGCAACGTTGAAACATTGCACAGCCAGTTCACGTGTCGGCATGAATATAGCAACCCGGGTGGTAGGGATCTTCTTTGGTCGATAGAGAAGACGTTCGAAGATGGGAATGAGGAAGGCTGCCGTTTTACCAGAACCCGTGACAGCTCCACCCACAACATCTTTTCCTTGCAATGCAATTGGAATGGTCTTCAACTGAATTGGGGTGGGCTCAGTGAAGCTTACAGAAGCCAGGCCTTTGAGAATCGGCCGTGAGAGAGACATAGACTGGAACGTGCCGGTTGACTTAGATCCTTTCTTTTTGGGCAGGATTGTCTCTTCGGGTGCGAAGAAAGCGGCGCGCTTTTTGGCTTCCACAGCATCCTCCTCGTCACTCTCATTTTCAGATCCAGATACTTCCTCAAGGTCCATGGGATGAGGGACTGGCGCAGCAACGGACTCATTGTCTGAGTCATCATCTTCGCCATTAGATTTGTGTTCCCCTCCATCGCTATCATTCTCTCCTTCTGTTCCGTCATCCTCTTCCTCTTCCTCTTCCTCGTCGCTAACAGCTCCCATACCAAAGCCATCTTCAGCTAGCAGCTCGTCATCCTCCCCAAATCCTTCGAACTCAATATCTTCCTCAATTTCATTCGCTTCATCGTCCTTGGGCTCTTCCGCATTCTTGTTCTTGTTTTTGTTCCGCCGTCTCTCAATGATCTCATCCACATCGACAGCATTGCTCTTCTTTTCCGTAGTCTTATGTTCTGCCTCGTTGGCCTTCTCCCCCCAACCATCAAACTCATCCACAAACGCTGTATCCGTATCTCCAATCTGGAATTCGAAATCGCTGGCAATATCGTCATTCGTTTCGAGCTCCGGCACCGGCTCAGCAGCCGCCTCTTCCTCAACTTCCTCAAACTTTGTTTCAGCCTTGTTTCCTTTCTTTCCCTTCTTCGATTTCTTGCTTGGTGCCTCGTTCAATTCAGCGTCTTCTGTAAACTTCCGCTTCTTTCCATGCCCAGAAAGTTTAGTTGTGCTGGTAGAAGGAAGGTCATCGCTACCATCGTCGGAGACATCATCATGGTCGGAGACGGTGAAAATAAAATCGTCGTCGCGCGCCATCATAAGATTTATTTCTCTCTTGGTGTAATTGAAAGGTGGATGATTAAACCAAATCTTTTTCGCCAGAAACATCAACTTGACCCGGCAGAAAAAAGTTCGGCTTGGCAAGAAACTCCCCGCATTAGCGCCGGCTATGGAGAAACTATGTCTCCGACGTTTTAGGCATCAGGGACCTATGGCCACACACCACGCTCATCCCATGATCGTCGGGAGATAGATGACATAAGTAGCGCTGCAGCCTTCGGTATGTACAAATGCAGGCAACTCTGCTCAGCTTCTGCCTGAGCTAGCGCCCAACATCGGTACCAAAGGTCAGTGCATGATCCATACAAGACATCTTCCATTAGGCAGAACCACCTGAGTTGGTCTTTCTCGTCTCTGTTTCCCCCAGTTTGCTACCATGCTATGAGTCAGAATCAAAGATAAGTAAGGTACTGTCGTACTGCAGCCTTCTCCGTCTGTTCAACCTATTCTCCACCGCCTGCGTACCTTTTGCGTACCAGACTTTGATCAACTCTGCCTTTCTCTTTATATCACCAAGCACACCGTTTTGAAAGAGCTAGCATATCTTGAGAATCATTACATGCTTTTCCACTTATACAGCAGCTACCTCTAGCTACTTGAACAGGATATTGTTAGGAAAGCTGGTTCATTTTGCCTACTCACCTCTGGAGTGCTCCCGATTAGGACAAGCTTCCTCTTCCAATATCCACCCTTTGGTCCTCACCACCCTTCTATCTCCACAATATCTAGTTTAACTCCCTACCAACGTCAACCATGAGTCCTACCAAAGTCACCCGACGAGTAACTCGCTCCTCAACCACGCCACCCACTACACGTATCCTCCGATCCCACAAAGCCTCTTCCCCCACCCAGCACTCAAGCCCAAGCCAAGAACCAAAACGCAACCTGCGCCGTCGCCGCGCTGGAGCCGACCCGTGGATTTCCCGCCGCAAAGTAGTTAAGAACCCAAATCCACGTCCACGAGCACCACCTCCAACGCACTACACTTGCCGGATCTGCGCCACCGAATTACCCGTCTCGTCCTTCGTAAAATGGTTTGCCCCTTCACGCTCATTTCGTGGGTGGGCAATGACATTTGATATCCCCCGACCATGCATACCACACCTCTCGCGAAACCCGCGGCAAAAGAATGATCCGGTATGCAAACCCTGTATCGGATCGTCCATGGCTGCCAGGATGGAAATGACGGGTGCGCGCACCGTATCCACTGGCTGTCTAGAGCCCGGCTGCGAAACCTACTGGGACTGGAATTTCGTTTTGAAATACATGCCGTTAGAATCACTTGAAGCATACAACCAAGGCATGTTCAGCGTCTGGCGTGAGTCTGTACAGACACTTACATGCACATCTGAATCCTGCTCTGCAGTTGGTCTCATTGATCTCGTGGCCCCAGGATACCCTCAGGTGGAGTGTGCAGATTGCAAAACCCGGATGTGTGCTTCTTGCAATATTCCGTGGCATACAGGGCTCTCGTGTGCAGACTATGCAGCCCAGCATATCAACGACAAGATGACGACGCCTGAGAAAGAGACACTAGAACTCATGCAATCAAAAGATGGAAAGAGGTGTCCAAACTGTTATCTGGTCATTGAGAAAGATGGGGGTTGTGATAGTATGTATTGTATGGGGTGCAGGACGTACTTCAATTGGGCGATGGCGGCAAGTGCAGTTCCCGGAGCAAAGAAGGCTGCATCAATGCAGGAGCTATATGCTACTATCCCTGTGGTGTGCGAGATGGATGGACTCAGTGATAAGGCGACTTCAGAGGCCGCGGCGGTTGCTACCTAATATGTCGAGCCAGAACATCATGACGACTCATACTGATGGAGCAAATTTTGCGGTTTACGGCGTTTGGTATTGGGAATGGACGGGAGGGTCAAGTGTGGAGTTATTGAGATATTAAGAGCCCCCACTAGGAAGGGCTGGAGTCTAGCAATGCTGAATACGAATGCTCTTTGATACATATCAATTTTAGCCCAGTTCCTCACATCCCTAACTGTTTCTTCCGACCTAATGTGATAGGCGTGATTGCAGTGTTGGAATACGCATCATGAAAGACTCAATAGATAATTTTTGTGGAGCCCGTAAGCCACTAAATGTAATAAATTGTGTCTGAAGAGAGTATATACACGAGTGCAGCCATTGGCTTACATCTCCACATTAATCAAACTAGTGCCTCAATTTCCCCAGTTCCATCTGATCCGCTGGTCCGATCTCAACCTTAAACATCAGCCTTCCACCATGCTTACCCGAATATGCCGTTCGGAAAAGTCAACGCCTAGGAACGCCAATTTTACCGGTGATGCAGACGATATGACCGAGGGCAATTGTCAACAAGTACACCCTGGTAGTCCTACGTAAACAGGGCATGGAATTTGTGTTTCCTTGAAACAAACCTTTGAGTTTTGTTATGTGGCACAACGTCGGCGCCATTTTCTACTTTTTTTTGATTCTATAGTTAGAGCCCTGGAGCTTGGCAATGGTACGAACCTAACACGACGTCGCATCGACATCTCATTCCTGTGAAGGAGGTGAGTGTCGACCGATAATGTTATCGGTCGTGATATCAAGGCGGGTGCTTAAAGAGCGACTTCAGGTTTTGTGCAGTAGGTTGCAACCGTGACTGGACAAAAGATGATGTCAGATGTCCAAATAATCAAAGCAATTCTGAAAAACGAAGGATAGGGATATATCGAACATGCGCAAGCTTAGCTGTAAAGCAGTCTATACTGGAGTCGCCGTGGGTATTCCGTTGACGTTCTCCGCTTGTCGACGCTTTGCTGAATGCTCGCTGGCCTAGATTAGCAAATCCGTCAGCAAGGGGTCATTATGCTTCGCTAAGCATGTGGAACAGAGGTGGAAAGAGTGAACAAGCCATGAATTACGCACGTCGAGTCTGGCCTCGGTAAATGGGCGCTTTGCGCTCTTACTGTGGGCCTTCTTCTTCTTCTCCTTAATTGGTTTCGCCGGACGTGTTTCCCCTTCTACAAACAAGTCATCGGGAAGGTCATGACTAGTTCGTCAGTATACTAAAAGATGAGAGGACAGTGGAGACCATACTTTCGTGTGTGTACAACGCAAACAGACATAAGGTCCGGGTCGTAGTTTTGATCACTCGTCACAAATCTTTTAAACTCGGTCACTGGAAATGAGATATCAAGTGAGGGTTTCTTATCCGCTAAACACAATAATTGTTAGCCAAGCATGGAAAAAGGACGAGGGAAGACTAACATTCGGGGAGGGTAAGACCAATGTAGAAGGTTGAGGTGTAGATTATATGCGCTGGCGTCTTCGCGGCTTCTTCGTCCACTGGCTTCTCATCAGTCGCGCTGTCCTTCTCCTTTTTGACCAGGAAGTCTAGGCTCCCTTGAGTGACGCGTGCCACCTGCTCTTCGGTTTCGCAATGGTGGGTGCGTTCAAATGGATAGGGGAATGGCCGCGCTTGTTCGATCCCAGCAACGCCATCATCGATACCTTTCACAAGGAGACGGACTTTGGAAGTAACTAGACCAGAAAAGGCATCACTCGCTTCCTTGGTGCGGCAGGCAGCGATAACGCTCAAGTAGTATTTGTGGTCTTGGGTGAAAAAAGTATGCCGAGTGAAGAGGTCTGACCAAGCCTTCTTGCCGTCTTGAATATCACCGAGGATTCCTTCGGCTCGCTTGAATTCCTTCAGTAAAATCTCCTTGGTGGAATGCATTATTGTGTGAGTAGAACACATGGAAGGGAATGCTGGCGTGATGATGGGCATGAGATGGGCGCGGTCTTGTGGGTAGAGCTATAATTATGTGAGAAGTTGCGTGTGTATTCAGAGGGTATATACGTACTGTAGGGTTCCAGACTCGAAGGTTAAGGGTCCCTTCCTCTATCGACTTGAGCATCACAGGTCTCGGCCAATGCCACTTACCCATGAGATTAAAGAATTTCGCAAGGATTGTAGCAGCGCAAGCGAAGGGGTAGAGCTGACAGATGCGCGCGACCATGATCGCCCATGCAATACCCCCAGGGTATCCATAGATATTACCGTAGATGCCACGAGACTCTTGTCCAGTTAGCCATGCAAATACAGCTTCGATGGGAATTCTTACCTTTGGACCACTCTTTGACTGCACGCAAAGCAATTCTGAAGGGCTTGTGTTGTGGGATACAATCTAATAGTTCGCGCACAGTTCGGGCGCCGTTAACGCTCCGCATCCCTGCGTCGTCCAATCCTCGAAGGCAAGACCTCTCTGTGAGCTCCAAATCTTTGGGAATTGACGACAGGGTGGGTAATGACGCAAACAGCAGATCTATGCTAACTCCACGGAACACCATGGTTATGATAGGCACGTGTGCCGCCTGAATAGGGACGAATTCAGTAATCTCGGATGCTGGTGTCATTTCTCGAAAGGTCGGCTCAAAGTGCTCAAAGAAATCCTCCATGTAGACGTGCTTCGGTGCAACTATCAAGGTATCGATATCGGAACCTGCGCGATACGTGTTAGCGAGTTTATAACACTCACGCTCTGAGCCGAGACATACCGGGGTTGTATACGCCCAGAGCATAACTGCCAAAGGTGTATATCTTGCCCCCAGCATTGTCGATCGTCGACGCTGGGAGGCCCTTGGCCTTGCAGGCGCGGCGGATGAACTCTTCGACGACCTTCTGAAGATGCCTGAGGAGGGAGACTCTTCTTCCAATTAGCGATAGTAGTTGAGGGGTGATGGGGAACATGGTACCGGTTCTCGGTTGCTTCAGGGCTCTCGAAGTTGTTCCTGGCTTTCAGAGCCTCGACAAGCTTGTCGTTAAGCTTCAGCTCCTTATCCGAGGGAGGAGTTTCCGATATAGCGCTGGTGACGCCCCATTGGCGCTTCTGTTGGCCTTCCATTGAAATCGAGTCGCGGAGACTGGGGTCAAATCGCAGGTGTCAGAGGTGCTAGTAAGGGTAGATAGAGGAAGCTGCGGGGGTTCGGTGCCGGGAGGGTTGGTGAGAGTGGTGTCGAAAGACTGGACGCGGCGATGGTCAGCGTTCCCACATGGCGACGCGACCGTATGCGGGTGCGAGTTGGTGGAGAAGCGGAGTGGTTGAGGGTTCACGGGAGTCGTGGTCGCCGTGAACAATAAGCCTTGGCGACAGCATGCGCCACAGAACGAACAGCGTTCTTGCAGCTCCTGGACCTTGGCCACAGCTTTGGTGAAGGCAAAAGGGTTTGGGCAGCTCTGCACGGGTTGATTGAATTTGCCAAAACGCTTTGTATGGATTGCTAATGGGCTTGCGTGCTCACATGTATCAATGAGAGCCGCTTGGAAGCCCTGTTGAGCCTACGCCACAGTTAGTGACCGGGGGTCTCGACGCGTCGCATGAAGCGTTCGGTGCGGGACCGCCACCACCAACATTCAATGAGTAAGCCACTCTCCAATATTGCAACACATGTCTCGCACAGCAGCGCTCTTATTCCACTTCCGCCCTCGTCAATCACAACGCTCATTGAAGGCATATGTCGACTACGAAAAGCCGTGCGAACGCTAGACATCGCACATGAATTCGATACATCCCTCTCTTGCAACATCATCCGAGCCGTTATCGGCCCAGCAACAACGAGAGTGCGCACACAAGCTCAGAAGCGCGTCCCTAGAAGCCAAATATCTTGACGCGAATACAGAAAGGAATCTAGCCTACCAAGCCGTCTCATCTCACCCTTGTTGCCGATGCCTTTGCGGCGGGAAGTAAAGTACTCTGCTTGAGTCTGCTGTCACACCGCCCAAAATCATCATCTACTACTTACACACTCAGCTTCAAATAACCTTCCATGCTGAGTTCTCCGAAACTAGGAGGTTACCATCTGTTCTCCGTCTTTGTTGGCAAGGCCGAGAACCATGCCGTTGCAAGACCATCGGCGCGAAGATCAAAATATACTTTTCTGAATTTGCACTAGAACAGAGGCGAGAAGAGAACCGTTTTGATTTGGAATGATTCAGACTAAATGTACGTACTGATATGTAACAGGTGCCACCATAAATTTAACAGTATCAGCAATTTTGTATTGGGAGACGCCGGATACATCTTATCCATTGCTAGCATTCATCCTCCAACCTACACGTACAACCTTGGACTGTTTCAATGCTTAGAGAAGAAGTCCCTCAAGTTGTCATCTAGCCATTTGACATCCTCCTTCGAATCACCCGGACCTGGTTCAATTAGCACGTGCCTGCTCCCGTCCACTAAATAGAAAACTTACCGCCTGCCCAATGGCCCCATATACTTGGGAAAACCTTAAGTTCACCAATGCCGGGTCTCATATTGGCAACCTCGATCTCCGAATCTTCTGGTGGAAAGTATAGATCGGTTCTTGCTGGCAACACTAAAGCCTTAGCCTGGATTCCCTCCATGGCCTTCTTGAAGTCGCCGTTATATGGCTCTTGTTTGGAAACATCTCCTGCCTGCCATGTATGAGCCATTACTAGCATATTCTCCGGGTCCTTTGAGCACGCCCAGGCCTCCCAAAAGTTCACCAAGAAATCGTCCAAGTCTTTAAATCCAAGAACTTTCTCGTACAACTTCTCACGGTAAAACGCCTGGCTGAATCCCCATCCTGCATATACTCGCCCAAGCGCCTTGAGTCCATTAGTAGTCGTTGTTTCGGTGAACCCCGAGTATCCGGATTTGTCGGTTTGCAAGTCGGACTTCGAAACTCCTGCCGAGCTTGTCCCCTTCGCAGCGTACAACGCAGACTTGACGCCCTCTAGAAAGACCTGGTTGTGCAAAGAGGTTTTCGCACTTCCGCAAAATGGTACAATAATATCCATAAAAGATGGGTACTGTGTTGCCCACTGATACGTCTGACCCGCACCCATGGACCAACCAAGCACGGCGCGTGCATGCTTAACACCCAGGTGCTTGGTTACGAGTTCGTGCTGGGCCCTCACATTGTCGTAGAAAAGCACATCTGGGAAAGGCCGCAGGTTTGGCGAATTTGAAGGTGAAGAGGACTGACCGTTTCCAAATAAAGCAGTCACAATTATATAGTACTTGGAGGGGCTGAGCGTCTTGTCCGTGCCGATCAGCCACAGATTGTCAGCTATTTCTCCAAGGGTGTTAGCGAAGAGGTAGGATAAAATAAAGTAGATACGTACTGCCCGAATACCAAGAGGGGTAGATGATGGCCGGTAGCGAAGAATCACCAAAAGTCTTGTATGCGATGAACGCATCTGGAATCTCGCCCCCGGACTTGAGCTGGAAATCTCCAAGCTTATAAGTATCGTAATCATCCGCCATTTTCGTGGTTTCGACCGTGGATAGCTCTACAGAAGCTATGTTGTCGTGTCTTGCACAGTTACAATGGTCCCTTTATGTCAACAATGTCCCAAACTCCTCTGATCATTTGTCAGCTCTTCCTTCCACCATGGTACGTGTTCTATTCTCTAGTTTCCACTACGGATTTCAAAGCCAGTTGAGGATTCTTGGACATCTCCGAACGAACCCCGAGACAATGATACTGGAGCAGGGATGCTGCGGGAAAAAGAAGTTTACATTGATGTTCAGGGCGTGGGTACAATGTGTATTGAAAGGACTGATGAGATCTTTAAGTTTCAAGTTAATTGCCTCAACATCTCCTTACCGACAGCTCTCGATGAAGCTCCATCTTGCTCATCATCAGCGGGGAAGCTTGGGTGGGGTAGCTCCAACTAGCGCCGCCTGTATCCGATAGTGTGGAAGGACGGTAAAACTTCACTTTATTCTGCCGCTAATTGCCGATGTAGCATCCGTAACTTCAACCTTAAGCTGACATATGGCATTCTCCTGACTTCGGCTTCTCCTCTTCAACTGTCCTTCAACATCCCACTGCCCGCGTTAGCAATGGCCGACTCTTCTGGGGCCCAAGCGGGCGCCGAATCTGTAGTACAACGAAACCCGCACCCCGATTTTAAAGCCGTCGAGGCCTCCCGTCCTCCTTTTGATACCTCGAAGAAATTCCAATACACTCAAACGCCCAAGCCAGACTGGAAACCCGGCGAGGGTGCTACCAATAATTCAAATCTCCACAAAGCGCATAGGGAGATTGATCCATTCGCCGAAGGCCGGCCAATACTACACAACTATAAACTCCTAATCTCGGGCATCGTACCCCGCCCCGTAGGATTTGTCTCCACGATTGCAGAAGACGGTACAACCAATCTGGCCCCCTTTAGCTTTTTCAACGTCATTTCCCATAATCCACCACTTTTCATTCTTGGTTTCAGTGGGGGGTTCAATCGGCCCAAGGATACTCTTTCTAATCTCACCGAGACCAAAGAATGCACCATCAATATGATCTCTGAAGAATATATCGAGGCCGCAAACTACACGGCTCTCAACTGCCCCGCCGGGGTTTCGGAATGGCCATTTTCAGGCTTAAATCCTGCGAAGAGTAAGCTCGTGAAGCCTGATAGGGTTCAAGAAGCAGTCTTTAGTGTGGAGGCGAAGTTGGTTGAGACTAGGGAATGGGAGAGCAAGGTCGAGCCTGGGCGGAAGACGGGTGTATTAGCTATTGTCGAGGGAGTACGGTTTTGGGTCCGCGAAGACGCAGTGAATGAGGAAGGGAGCTTAATTGATCCTGCTGTGAGTGATTTTCGGAGCCGAAGAACTGTATGCATTATCTTGTGTCTAACACTTTACAGGTTCTGAAGCCCATTTCTCGTCTAGGTGGGATAAGTTATGCACGCGTCACCGAAGGATTTGAGCTGCCGCGCCCGATATACGACGAAGTGACTCAAGATCCAGAAGTTGCAAAGCTAGCAAATCCGAAGATGGAAGGGTAGTAGCATTCGTGTAGTCTTTGGGGATTGCGCTGACGTTGCGAAGCTCCCTCGAAAAACTCTGAGGGTCAGGAATATACGTAGATGGCATCAAATCATCCAAGACGATAGACGGAGATCATTATGCTTATAGATTTAGCATCCATTTGGTGTAAAACGTTGATGCGAATAGAAGTATAAAGCATTTGAGTATGTGGGAGCGAACACTGTGGGGAATACTGTAAAGAAATCAAGCATAGAGTTGAAGAGTCAAATTTATTTTATCAAACTTTGCTACCACTGACATGGATTGTATCTGTCTTGGTATTCCTTACAAGATTCGGCTTCCACCTAAAAGTGTGTGGATCTCTACAATCCCTCAGAAGTTCTCAAGACTCAACATTTTGAAGCCCACTCCACCCCCACCGCAGTACCTACTACAACCACAGGTTGATATCTTGACATTTCTTACTGAAGAGAAAATGTCCCCGCAATGCCTTAATTTGGTGATATCCCGAAGCTATGCCTCTTTTCGCTAGCTTCCCGATATCGCAATCCTAGGTACGTCAGGCGGCATGATGGTCTATCAGCCCCACCCTTGCCTTTCACCGACCTCAAAACATGTCAACAATGGCACATCAGCTCACTTTCTAACCATACCTCAATCAATTCTCTGCTTCGCTAAGATCTCCGGCCATGGATGCCCTCGAGGGGCCTCGCCGCTTCTCTGCCGTCAGCTTTGGCATCCCAGCACTTGACAATGGAGGAAAAGCTGACCAGTACGGCACAATCGCCGACGCAGCAGAGCTCGAAGCTGTGCTGGGCCAGGGAGAAGTTGCTATGCATACCACGTCTAAGCAAGAAGCGAAGCTTCTGTTTAAATACTCGGTGCCGCTGGCATTAACGTATTTACTACAATACAGCTTTAGCCTGGTCACAATCTTCGTGGTGGGCCATATTGGCACGAATGAGCTAGGAGCAGTGTCGCTGGCGACCATGACCGCAAATATAACTGGATTGGCCGTCTACGAAGGCCTTGCAACTAGTCTTGATACGTTATGCGCGCAAGCTTATGGCTCGGGAAGAAAAGAGCAAGTTGGACTGCACCTGCAACGCATGGTTCTCCTCATGTTGCTCGTTACCATCCCAATTGGCACCGTCTGGCTCTTCTCGGGATCCATTCTATCCGCCCTTGTACTAGAGCACGAGCTCGCCATCCTCGCAGGCAAATATCTCCGGATCCTCCTCGTTGGGGCCCCAGGCTATGCAATCTTTGAAGCTGGAAAGCGCTACACGCAGGCACAGGGCCTGTTCAACGCGAGTCTCTTCGTCCTTGTAATAGCCACACCGATCAACATGATCCTGAACTACGTCTTCGTCTTCGTCCTACACTTGGGTCTCACCGGCGCCGCGCTCGCAACGGTCATTTCCAACACGCTCCTCCCCGTCTTCCTTTGGGTTTATGTCTATTTCGTTTTTCCCGCCTCTCTTGAATGCTGGGGCGGCTTTACACGCGCAGCTTTCTCACACTGGGGTCCCATGATCAAGCTTTCAATCCCAGGAATCATAATGGTAGAGGCGGAATGGCTCGCCTTCGACATCCTCACCTTCTCCGCCTCATACCTTTCCACTGCGCACCTTGCAGCCCAGAGCGTGGTAATGACGACTTGTATTGTGATGTACCACATTCCATTCTCTGTATCTGTGGCTGTAAGCACCCGGATTGGGAACTTGATTGGAGCAGGCTCGATTCAGGCTGCTCGAATTGCAACGAGGACATACGTTATTATCTTCATCGTCATGGGCCTTGTAGACGCTATATTCATAACGTCAACGCGCAGCCTCCTCCCGAGTGCCTTCTCTTCCGATCCAGAAGTCGTCCGCATCGCCGCGAGTGTAATGCCCGTACTTGCCGTCTTCCAAGTCTTCGACGCCACAACCGCCCTGGTGAACAGTGTTCTCCGTGGTCTTGGCCGGCAGACCATAGGCGGGTATGTCAATTTGTTTGTGTATTATGTTGTTGCAGTGCCGTTGGCGCTATTCCTGTGCTTTGGAGATCCCGAATTGAAGCTAAAAGGGCTGTGGATTGGCTGTGTGGTGGGCTCCAGTCTGATTACGGTACTAGAGGGGAGTTATTGCAAGATGACGAGCTGGCAGAAGGCGTATGATGACGCACAAGGGAGGGTGGAGTGAGGATAAAATCTTGTACTTGTGTGTGGACGAGATATAAAATTGGGATCAAAAGCGGAGTTTTTGTGCCATCACTACGGATAGATTGAAAGTGCAAGCGCACAGTTAGGAGATTTATACTATCATTGGCTGAGCAAATTACAATTCGTCTGAGTAAACTGACAATGAGATAACAGCAACATATTGCCATCTCATCTGCAATCAGACATGAACTTTACAACTATATACACCAGGAAGAGATGACTGTCTGTTTGCTTTATGTGCAGTACGGTACATAGATTGCTTGAAGAGGGAGAAGGGAAAAAAGGTACGGGGAACGTACAAATGATAACCATCACCGTCACTATGACTAGCAGCATAGCATTAGCTTCTCAGATTCAATGTCAATGTCATCTCCCACCCTCACTCACTTCACCTTCATTATCGCTCCTAACACCTAAAAAACTCTTCAAACACTCTACTTCGACAGCATCATCCTTTTCATTCACAACTCGATCAATTGCCCCCTCGTCCCATGCATACCCATACCAAAGAAAAACTCCCAAGTCCCTTGCCAGCAACACATCTTCCATCCTATCCACTATCCCCGGGGCTTCGTCGCACAACCGTATCCAAAATATCTCCCTTAACCTGTGCGCATCTGGGTAGTATCTCCAAACTGGCGTTATTTCAACGCCGTCCGATTTGGGATTTAGCGCCTCATTGTAGTCCACGTATCCCAATAACTGTTCCAGCCCATACAAACAGGTTCCAAAGGGTAAAAGTTCCGCCTCCGCCCAGTCCACCACGCCCTGCATTGCCCACGTCTCCTCATCCACTAGAATGTTCGAGGTGTTCAGATCGCCGTGATTTAAAACGACCGGATAGTCCTTCAATTCCAGCATTCTATTCCGTGTTTTTGCTGCTCTATCTCGAAGTTCCGAATTAGGCAGTTCGCGAGCAAGCTTGTCGAGTTTGGGGATGATGTTAACCCCCACATTTCCCGTGCATGAGGGGAGAAGGTCAGATGTGTCGGTGATGGGTGAGTCGGCTCGGATGTAGCGTGAAGCGACTGTGGCGTTTGAGTGTGATGGCCATGCGCGAGCAATGAATGTGGCAAAGGATTGGATGAGGTTGACTTGTTTAGTCATGGTTGAGGAGTCGAAGGTTGAGCACTGGGAGAGACAGCGGGATAATGGAGTGCCGCATACTAAGTCCATCTCAAAGGCGTGCAATTGCCCTGGGAGATTACATTCGAGGCTCCGGACTCTTGGCGCGAATGAACGGTAAGTAGATATTGCATCTTGGGAAATACTAAGGTCTAGGGAGTGCTGCTTGGGTCTGATCTGGACGATAACGGCGTCGGCACCTTCGATCTTTTTGGCATCGCTTGCTGAGTCCGATTTGTTATCAGTAGATGGTGTATCCTTTGTTCGTGAAACTTGGATTGTGAAACTGCAATAGCCCTGATCTTTGTACTCTTCAACCTTATTTCCTGGGTAGAGATCCTGCACGCCATGTAAGCAAACTTCGCGATGCGCTTCTTCCAAGCCCATGCGCTCCCAGAAGCTCAACTGGAGGTTTGGTGACATGCTGCCACTATCAAGACGAAATGACTGACATAGGAATACAGCAGCTTAGTAAACGCAAGTCAAATAAATAGTATAGAGGAAGATGGCAAGGATACAGGAGAATGAGTGGAGGTTGCACCTCGGGAGATAAGGCGTGGGTGAGCGCCGAGCAAAGCGAAATACCACAGCCCCAACGACATGTTCATGGCTGATGCAAGCACGGAGGGTAGACGATAAAGGTGGGAGGGGAAGAACATCGGTTCGCTGCAAACCCGCACGTGGAAGACGCCGGCGGATCCAAGTGTGGGGTGCATGGCTGGGTCACGTAATTGCGACTCCCGCGTTCTTTACTGACAGCCCGTCTGAGCAGCCCATCCGATGTCCATGTCATTAGAAAGAGTGCTCAAACTCTGGTATACAAACATTTTCCATGATACTAATGACGAAGCCTCCCAATCCGATCCATGAAGCGCATTCATTACCTACCTTAATCTGCAATAGACAAGTTCGTTACTCGCCCAAAAAGCAATACAGTGTACACGAGGAACCGCCTCGGCGCTAACGTTTATTCGACGAACTTGTCCCAAAACGCTGTCCAACGACTCGACTTCGCAGCAGGTTCGCAATCTGAATTCGAAGGTGTCGCCTAGAGTTCCTTCTTCAGAAAATGCTCAGGCGCGTGATCAGTCTCATAGTCGACATGTACGTAGGCACGTTCGACGTCTGGCAGACTCTCAAGCTTGATTTGGAGCTCTTCGGCCACGTCGTGAGTGGCCCGCAGCGTTTCGTCGGGGTCCATCACGATGTCGACCTCGACTATCAGACGCGGGCCGGAGTGATATGCGCGTACAGTATCAATCTGCTTGATGTATGGAGAGTGTGTCATAGCTATCGCCTGGTCAGAATAGGAGACAGGTAGAAAGAACTGATGATGCTTACAAATATAAGTAATGAGTTGCAGGGTGGGAGTATCGGCCGTAACTCCAATGAGCAACTGAAACTCGGAGTAGGCGGTGCGCGACCACAGGAAGATGATGAGGGTCGAAAGAATGATAGCGCCCATAGGATCCAACCACCACTTCAATTTAGCACCACCAACAGATGTCAAAACACCAAAGCCGTTGATGAACAAATCGTTGCGGTGGTCTTCCCAGAGAATGCGGACCTGGGAGTACTTGTTCCGCAAAGCCCAGCAGTAGAGAAATAAGGAAAATTTGGTGGCAAAAGCAACGCACACGGCGATGACTGAGGGAAGGAAGAAATCGTTAGTTTCTGAGCCCTTGTGCTCAACCAGTGTTCGAATTGACTCCACGATGATAACTACTGACACCGTTATCATAAGGAAACAGAAGAATATGTTGCCAGCTGTCTCGATTCTCGCCTTTCCGGATGGGAATTTTCGACCATCAACACGCTTCACCGCACGATTACATAGGATGAGAGTGATATTGGACATGGGGTCAAAGAGCGAGTCGGCCATAGTTGTAAACAGGGAGAGCGATTTGGAGCTTGCTGCAGCATAAAGTTGCAGGACGGCAAGCAACACATTGGCAACAAAACTCCCAATGACGGCGATCTTATATTTGAGGTGATTTGCTCCCTCTTCCTCCTTTGCGTCGCGGCGGTGGTCGTCGACGGGCTTCAGCAGACGCTCAATGTTTTCATTTTGAGCCTCGTAGAATTGCTCCAGCTTCCGCGCCCGATGTGCGCTCGTGTTCAGCGTGATGGGCCCGCATCCGTCGCGTTTCCTCGATGTATTCGCTCGTATTAGCGCCAGCTCGCTCTCGGGCTTCAGGGCGGTGGCGAGCCGGTATGGGTCGTTATCGGGTGTGTATTGCGGCAGCGTCTGGCGCTCCACATCGCTCTCGCGGCTTGTAACATGGCGCGCGACGGCATCACGATCGTCGGACACCTTGGAAGTTTCGACAGCGGTACTGGTGCCATCGAATTTGTGTATGGTGGATTCCGAGGCTGCCGGGTGGGGGTTGACAGTGCGTTCCGATCGCGGCGGGTGGCTGTGAAACGGGCTCGGTTTCATGGAGATAGCCCTATGTAGGTCAGGGTCCGAACTCATCGTGATAAACAGCAGTAAATGCTAGAGTCGGATGTATAAGGATGTGAATGGCAATGGCTTCAACCGGGAGAAGGCGACGAGCTCGAAGAGAATGCCGGTGCGGTCGACTAGGAGCTTGGGACGCGATCTTGAACCTGGAAGTCGAAGCTTAGCCCACCACGTGGGAGCAAGGTTGAAGTCCATGGCGTAGGGCTTCCTCCTCTCCAGGCTTGCCTTGGGCACAATAAATTACGAAGAGTAGTATTTACATCCCTATCCGAAATGTATGTTGGTCTTTGTTGTTCACATCTTCGCTATCCTACTTTGAGCATTTACAGGCCGGTTTACTCATGGTTCAATTGTGGCTACCTATGGTTCCCTCCAACTTCGCCGTACCAGAGTTGAAAAAACAGGATTTACTATGCCAAAGTCCTTCTTTCTCGTGAGAGATTAGTCAACTGAGATAGAGCCTGCAGTCTCCCCTATACCAGGATTCCCCTTCAGCCTATGGAGTTTTCTTTTGTTCGCGGCATTGGGGTTTCTTTTCTTAAAAACTGCTGCAGCCACAGGAAGTTTCCCATAGTCTCTGCACTGTGTTAGATGCAAACTTTTGGACATTTGAGTTTCACATACGTCGAAAAGTCTCCCAGTCAAATAGCCCAACGCTAAGTCCAAGGCGCATAATCTCATTAACAAAATATGCACGGCGCCTAGGGTGTTTACAAGAGGCAGCCCCACCAGTCAATAGTCTGAGAAGTGTCAATACTCCTGCCAATGTTGCTGAACAAGGGGGCATACTCACATCCAGAGGTATACATAGGGAGTCGCCTTCCAACAACTAGACTGGATATTTCTAACAACGCTATGGAGGCGCATCACATCATCAATATTGACTTCATCCTCATGCTGAATCCGGAATGCCACGGCCCGGAAGTGTATCCTAGAGGCCAAATGAATTGCTCTGTTAGCTTTCGGTTTACTTGTCAGTGGCAGTTCGTCACCTCGCGCTAGGCGACCCCAGAACTCATCACGGCATGCTTTGAAGCCATCTGCTTCGTCAGATGCAGTTTCCGAACAGAATGCTTCTATACACAGCATCTCGAAGCCGTCAAAGGCATCTCTAAGAATATCGAAGCTTGACTGTGGCTCGAAGGAAGAGCGAAGAAATGACATATTGTTGATCACTCGAAGAGGTGATTGTGGGTACCAGTTTTCTTTGCCAGGCCTTCGCATTTCCCGCAATATAGGCCCCCCTATGTCGAACATGATCGGTGGCACATTTGAGCAAGAAGCATTTAAGTAGTCCTGTCTATAGGAGTTGAGTCCTTAATTCGGTTGCAGTCGCGGAAGCTGAACTTACAGAATTGCTATTTCGCTCATGTGCTGTCCTTGCTCCGAAGGTAAGTTATTAATTCCTCCGCGCATATCGATCATCTGACGTAGTCCTTTCAAGTGGACAGCAGCAAGATTAATTCCCCGTATATTCTACAACTTGGTCAGCCTCATCCACAATGCATAAGATATATCTCATACCTCATACATGCACATAGATATGGTGGCGGCAAGATTGCTGTCACTGATAGCTGCAACTGGATCGTCTAACGCTTCATTGATCAGGCGTAGAAATCTGCTTTTGAGAAAATGATGGTCAGTGACAGGTGACCCTTGAACAGCATCACGGTAGGCACTGTAGAATAGTGCACAGCTAAGAAGAATCTTAACATCAACGAGAGACCTTTCCTGCCAGTACTTGACAGGGTTTATGGCCGGAACGCCTGATTGTTCGATATAGAGCGTCGATGTATCTAGTGCCACAATATGTTAGCCCTATGATAATGTACATCATGATTTTTGGGTTAAGAAGAGACGTAGCCTACAGTGTAAAGTCATTGCAATGGCACGTTCATATATATGCGGTGGAAGCCAGGCCGCATCAGTAGGTGTGCTACCATTTAAGAAGGTGGAGTACAGTATAGATGGCTGCTGCGTTAGCGCAATCTCGGTTTCGTAATTAGATGTGCCTGTGCCGTTCGTGGGGTAAACTGGTTCGTGTTGGAGATCCAAGGTTGTGTAAAGATCGTTATCATTCTCGAAGGAGACACTATTAGGCAGCGCGTCGAATGATTCTTCTAGCCTAGTATCTGAAACTGTGTGGTCCTGAGATCCAACCCAGGGTGTCAATGTCTGATCTAGTCCTGTATCGAACTGAAGTGAAGAACTCGAAGAAGACAACTCAGAAAATGAGAGACCATAAAGCGGACCACTAGCTCTCCAGATACCTTGTGTATCCCCTTCTTTCGTATTGGGGCAGAAGGAAGAAGCAAATGGCGTTGATAAAAATGGCTGGACATCGGATTGCGCTATTCCTTCCGCCGAGGTAGTGGTGGCAGTGGCTTGGAGCTTCCCGTCTAATACGATGTCTGAACCGGTCAGTGAACCGCGGAATAGTCTCCGTAGATGTGTGCGGTACAGTGCTTCACATACGATTTTTTCGCTGCTTTTCTTCTCTCCGCCGTCGTTGCGATTCCCGCATAACATGCGACTTCACAAGCTCAGACCTTTCAGGCCTTGCACCCTTGTGGGGAACAAAAGTAAAGTTCATTCTTAATGTGTGACCCAAACAGGAATATGTTTGCTGCAGGGTGTATCAAACCAAGACCTTAGATCGTCTATAATGTCCAATTATACATTTGAACCAAAGGTGGGATTCCAAACACTTTCCATATGAGAGATCCCAGTTGAGAATCAATACAAGTTGTTAAAGGAACTGCACCAAGATAGGGACGCCAAGCATAGCTTAATTAGACAAGGGTCTGTTCTCTTAAAGGAAGCACACAGAGAGGGGAAAGAGTTGACAACTTTGATATGGATACTGATTTTCGAGGGCAGCGCTGTAGTAAATCTTCTTCCACGGAGTCGTCTGGATGTCCCAGAGTACAGGTGGATGTTTGAGCTGGAAGATTTCATTGTTAATCATTGCTCACGGTAACCAAATTAGGAAAATGTTCCAAAAATAGTGGCACAAGATCCCTGCTCGTGCATGCCTCGGAGCAGTCAGAGCGAAGTGGACCAGGATGACTAAGTACCCGAGTGTTCCTCGTAATCGACATTGTGATATTTGTATTTCTGCAAATCCAAATATCGAAGAAGAGATTTACTAGGACCGAAATAAGAAATGCAGAATAAGAGAGATGGGTGACAATAGGTTGAAGATATTGGTGGGTGAGACACGTACCTAGATCAAACTTTCATAGACCGGGTCTATGCATGTGTACAACAGACCTCGGCAAAACCACCCTTCAACCCTCGTCATCCAATTCTATCTCATCCTCATTCATAATTTTCAATGGCTAGTTACATTTTTAGCATATTTAGAAACTCAATTGATATTTGAATACTCTAGATGAACTGGGGCTCTCTTGCCTTGGCTGGTGCGCCTTCAGTGGTCAAACAAATGCTCCAGTCTAGTGCCATTAAACGTTAGGATTCGAATGATGTTATGGGTTTCATGTTGTGATTCCCCCTCAAGGTAGCCCAATGTGCGCAATGCATTACATCAAGAGAGGAAGATTGGTCGACGTGGATAGACTCTCCTTGCAATTGAATGGGAGCACGAATCGATACCAATATTGTTAATGCAAGATGACGAAAACCGCAAATAATGATGGTATACAGATATATTCTCCCCCCATCATATGCATCGCTCATGTCATTGGCCCTACTCAGGCTATTATATTAGTGCTAGGGGTATGAACTTCGTACCCCACCTTAAACCACCTTAAGATCTCGTATCCAGGCGAACGTCATGATATCACCTTAGAAACATTCTTATCCGCACTTTGTTCAAGTTTTCAAGTGCTTCTCCTTCAAGGATTCGACAACTATCATCAGGAGCCTTTCCGTTCTCCTTCACCCACTTCAGCATGCCATCTTTATCACGTGTGTGGGCGGCGAATATCCCATGGGTTAACCACATTATTGTTCTAAGTTCGAGCCCATTCTTCTTGGATGCCTATGGATTTAGTTCATTCCTCCTCCTCTACGCACTGCTCTCCATCCTTCTAGATGGCGAAGAACTTCTGAAAGCCTTCCAGGACCCATGCGAGCCTCCACTCATCCCACACCCCTACCTCCCCTTCCTTGGTCATGTGTTAGGTATGTTCTGGTACGGAGCTAGGTACCTCGATATCGTAAATCGGCGAACGCAATACCCGATCTTCACCTTACAAACTCTTAACGCAAGGACAATAGGTGTAATCTCACCACAACTTGCTGCGCCGATACAAAGAGCCTCGAAGTCGACATCTTTCTATGGCATGATTCTGGAAGTCACTAAAAGATTGGTGGGCTTTGACAGACCGAGTATGGATATCATTCAGTGGAATTTGGACGATGAACTAGGACATCATGAAGGATTGATGAATGAGGCGCATGACATGGTTGCTTCTTTATTATCTCCTGGGCCAATACTGAACCAACTATCATCTACTCAGCTCGAGAAATTCGCTGAATTGCTTCACACCATGATTCCAGACTCACAATCGCTCTCAATGAGTTTAATGGATTATGTGAAGAGGACGTTTACAGTGGCCAATGCATTTACGATCTATGGGCCTAACAATCCGTTTGCAATACATCCCGAACTAGTACAAAGGTTCTGGGACTACGAAGCTGGAATGATTCAAGTGATGGCAGATATATTTCCGTCAATCACAGCCCGAAAACCATGGCTTGCGAGGAAAGCTATCAATACTGCACTTCAGGAGTTCATCGAAAAGGAATATTATCGCTCAGCATCGCCATTAATCCAGAAACGGGTGGCCATCAACCTAAAACACGGCCTCACCACGCAGATGGCTGGTCATGCTGAATTAATCCTGATGTTTGGAATTATGGGAAACGCAGTGCCAACGACGTTTTGGTTCCTCGCCAATGTATACTCTAATCCAGATCTACTTCAAAAGATACGTGAAGAGACGAGTCAGGCAGTCCTATGTTCCCATACTGAAAATGATAATATAAAAGAGAAAGTAATCAATGTGACAAAGCTGAAGACGATATGCCCGCTCTTAGTTTCCACCTACCGAGAAACACTGCGTCTGATTGGGAATCTAGCGTCTGTGCGCCTTGTCAAAAACACACATACTATCAGCGCACCCGGACACCCACAGTATCTCCTAAAGAAAGGCTCTATGATCCAGATCGCGAGCGGTATCATTCACACAGCGGAGTCTATTTGGGGAAACGATGCAAAGGTGTTCAATCCTACACGTTTTATGTCTCCAACCACATCTTCGGGGCAAATATCCAGGGAAACCAATATCGAAGAAACGGCAGAGAGAACAGCGACACAGCTACCCAAAGACGTCCCATCTGCAGCATACCGGGTTTTCGGAGGTGGCAGTGTGATTTGTCCTGGACGACACTTTGCTCAAAGTGAAATCCTAGGTTTCGTGGCACTGAGCATCCATATGTTTGATATAACTGACAGGAATGGGAATGTAATTGAGTCACCAGAGAGAGATGATGGGAGAATACCATTAAGTGTAATGAAGCCAACCCGAGAACCTCAAGTCATTATTAGGAGGAGGGAAGGTGAAGAAAACGTAGTCTGGAGGTTGGAACTGTAGCTTCTTTTCTCTAGACCTTTCTAGGCAATATCGGAGTAACCAGGATAATGCGAGAATCTATATATCGAAGTTGAGTTCTAATCTGCGAATCTGCCCAACCATTGGAACTAGGATGAGTACAATATTAACTATATTTTCTTTTCTTGGCTTTATTTTGGTATATATGGACATAAAATCCACGAATATTTCCCTTTTCTTCGTCTTTATATACCAAGCAAGCTCGGCCTCAGACCAATATTAAATATTGGATTCTGTAAATCAAGTCGCTTCAACAGCTTTATCAGACTTATAATGTGTTATTAGACTCTCGGGTAAGGTAGATGCGAAGGGAACCCGCAGGGTAATGTGGCAGCTTGTCAGCATGAACATTTTCCTTTTGATCCTCAACGCTGTCCTCCTCACTGTCGAATTCCAAAAGAATTACATGATCGGAACCCCTTTTAAGTCGTTCGTCTACTCGGTGAAACTAAACGTCGAGTTTGCAGCTCTGAGCTAGATCAAAGGCGTGACGAAAGGAAGAACCACTCAGAGTAGTTTGAAGATTGCGATGCCATCGGCAAGGACGGGTGTAAAGATTGTTGGGTGTGATTGTGAGGTACAGCTCACACAGGGGTAATCTATCGGTTGAGTGGAGGATTGAGGCTGAGGACGAAGTTATTAAAGCGCCGAAGGTATCCACATCAAAAAGGGAAGCGAGCCTTACTTACAGCTTAAGTAGTATAGAGAGGCTGTATCCAGGGAGGCTAGGCTCTTAGACTGAAGTTAATTTGGGGGAGCCTGTTTCGCAGAGATGAAAGATAAGATGATCGACTGGTATTAGAAGGATTCCTATACTTGAATATTTGCCTTCTTAAGTCATGTTAGCCGCTCTACAATGGTTTTACGTTATCGGGGTATAATAATAGTCCAGGGTGTATTCTTCACGCAAAGACCATGGGCAGCACTGATCAGAAAGTGTCTACATTTTTACATCCTCTCATCACATGATGACACAAGGAATTAGTGTCGGGTATCAAACACCACGCCCCACTACATCCCCTTATTTCCTCTCTTCCCGCCACGTTTACTCCTCTCAATATGCCCCTTCAAGGTCCTCCTCACATCGACTAAACTCCGCTTTTGCTTCCCCTTCGCCTTACCCAATGTCATTAAGAAATTCTTTTTCCGCGCTTTCTCCTTATTCGTCGTGCTCTTCCCCTCACTAGCCTTCTTTTCCTTCCGTATCGCAGTCGTGCTTTTGTGGTGCTCTTCTCTATCTCCTTTCGCGCCAGCTATTTTCTCTTCACGGGTCATCTTTTTACCGATCTTAGCAGGGGCTTCGATATCGTCTTTGGAGACTCCTTCATCGGCATGCTTGGCTGCCAAAGCTTGCCTCTTCTTGAAAGAAGAGAGGGATGAAGTTACTGAGGATTGGAGTTTGAGTGTTTGTAGCTGCTTAAGGTCGGCTGGCGTGAGAACATGGTGAGTGAGGAGCTTGGATATCTTTTTGGCTTCTGGCTCCGCAGATTTAGTAGAGGGTGCAGTAGAATCTTCTTTCTCTCCACTAGCGTCAGTGGGGGCAGAGCTGAGGCGGGCCTTTTTCGTTGGGGGCTTGTCATCATCATCACTATCGCTGATGTTGATGTCTTCGCCGTCACTCTCGACATTGATCCAACCATCTTCGTCATCGCTGCTGTCAGATTCAACATCCCAATTTTTCCAGTTGTCGCCTTCATCTTCTTCCTCTTCCTCATCGGTGCCAAGATCAGGTGGAAGACCAAGTTCTTCGCGTTTCTTTCGTCGTTCTTCCTCCTTCAACTTCTCGAGCAGTTCAATGCCTTCAATCTCAACTGTTTCCTCTTCACCGAATCGTCGCTCCTTTATCTCGCCAGAACGTAAGCCCATAGCAGCGTCTTTCCCTCTGTCGCGTTTCTTCAGTAGTTCAGCACCAACCTCTCTGTATAAACTTAGCAGCCCCTTCGCGGCCATCATGGTACCTTTGTCTTTGCTCTTGCGGTACATGACTAGATCTTGAAGAAGTGTGTCGTTCATGGCGAGCGGCTGTCTGACACAGATCTCCCGAATGGCATTCAACCCAGCGGCGGCAACTTCGGATGCAGCAGCTTCTGACACGAACTCGTTTGCGATTTTTTGAATCAAAGGTTCTAAGACATCTGGTGGAACTAGATTATGCGTGGCTTGTGCGAGACAGGCAAGAAACGAAGTGACAGAAGCTTGCCGCGGAGTAAGATACTTCAAGAAGTATGAGTAGAGGGTGATCACAGTGAGTTTATGTAGGCCAACAAGTCGAGAGACAAGTTGTAGAACCAGGATCTTAGACTCAAGCGCAAGTTTGGATTTGGAATTCTGGACGTGTTTCGAGAATAAAGACTCCGCGAAGCCTTGCGGATCATGGAGAAGATGGAGTGCAGAAAAGTTCAACGGATGGGGTGCGTTCTTCTTCTTTTCTTTTCTTTTCACTGTAGCAGCAGCCCTCTTAAGTTCTCGGTCCTTTTTCTTTGTCTTTTTGTTGATCTCTGCCTGATGCCTTAATTTGCCAATATCTATGTTCTCGTCATCGTCGGTGTCATCAGCCATCTCTTCTCGCTCTTTATCACCACCGAGGAAGAATCTCACACCACCAGTTAAGACCTTCTCGTTGTCTGATAAACTAGCCTCCTTCATGATCTCCACAGCCTTCGAATCTGTCCAAATTTGCCGTTTCCACATCTCTCGTGTGATTTTAACTGCCCAAATTCCCTTCGGCGACGCCCGATCCGACGTAATAAGATTGTAAAGTACTGTTTGAATGGTCCGATTGAGTTTGTGATTCGTGGCTTTGACATTGGAGGATCGAAGGTCGGAAAGGATTTTCGTGAAGAGGAGAGTTCGTAGGGACTTGCTAGGTGTAGAGACTAGGATTGGGAAAAGTGTGTTCAATAGGCTATAGCAGCGTCAGTCGCAAAATCTTGCTTTATTATATTGGGGTGGCTTACGTTGAAGAGTCAATGACATCTTTATTTCGCAGCAGCACCAAACTCCCCACAATCTTGTCTCTAAGCTCCGATTCTAAAACCTCATGGTGGAGACTAATGATTTGGATTAAATCATCAGGAAACTTTGCGGTCAAGCTCGGGTAGCAGTTGGCAACGTGCGATATAAAATCAATCAAATCCCTCAAGGAAACAATTCCGCCATCGTCGGTCGTACTAGGATTTTGCAGAAAAAGTTCGCGGAAAGTTTCGTATTGGTTGTATTGGTTTTGAAAATCATCGCGGTAGGAGGCTGGATCGCGCCGAACTTTGTATTGTAAATTTGCAAGGTCTGCGTCGACCTTTTCGAGAGCACCAACTTTTCGTTTACCCATTGTGGCGGAAGCTTTGCAGAATGAGCGTCGGAGGCTGCTGAAGATGAGGCTTGAAATGTCAAACGAAATTTTGGAGGGACCGAAGGCGGTGAGATTAGCGCGCCGGGCTATTCCGGGCCGAACGAACTCCAACTATGGTCAACCACCTTACCTGAACTTGACCTTACACGTCTACTTCACTGTTCTTGTTCTTGTTCATCTTCATCACCAATAGCGAATGCTGGCGACTGATAGAACGTGTGTATCATATCACGAGCCTATAGTAAACATCTCTATGCCAGCCATACTAACATATCTATTGGTAACATGATGAAATCGTTGCAAAGTAGGCGTCATGTTTTAGTATTAGTGTTTCATAATATGTACCGCATCAAATTTTCTATCAGTCTAGTATTATTTTTTGGAGGGGCCCAATCATCCAAGAATGGACAAATTTGACCTTGAAATGGACATGCCTCTAGTCACGTTGGTGAAAAAGAAAGTGAAGGTCGCTATGCTTACCGTTTCATTCTCGGACGAGATTTTCGTCAACAGTCTAGTTAGAGGACCCAGAGATTCTCGAAATTTTTCGGTTGATTGGTGCCTTATTCCGACGAAAGTGAACCTATTTGCAACCTGTCTCAGCAAGCTCTTCTTTCAACGTCGTCGGATTATTGACAAACTATTTTCACTCCTCAGCCACAATTGTGAATTTGATAAGGTCAATGGGAGAGCGAGGCTCGCCACTCGACTCCGATATACCGTGCTCTTTCACCACCTTTGACGCATCCAAGTCCACCACATTTTCAACGACAACCAAAAAGATGGGACAGTCGAACTCACCACTACCTTTTGAATGCCTGTCCCCGACCCCAAGAAGGGGACCTCAACGATCTGAGCGCGGAGAAGGGATCGAAGAAGATAATTGTCCCAATATAAATGCCCACAACGATTGCGAGCAATCCCGCGATATACATAATCGTAGGCATGTCAATGTCGACGATAACCGGGACATAGTCTTCACTATGAACAGCCATCCTCGTAGCTCTGTTGGAAAGTTCCCACAACATGGAGACGCAGTTGAATCAGTATTCCGCATCTACCTAAACACTCATATACCGAGGCAGTTTTTCCGAGATGATGATGGTGATACTTGCCCGATTGAAGAGATCGTACATGTGGCAGCACTCCAGGCACAACTGTGGCGGGAACTTCCACGTGGATTGGCTACAATCTCACCTTTGAGCATAGAGGATGTGACATTGTGCGATAGGCAAGCAGCAGAATGCATTGAGGTGATCGCAGACACCCTTGAGTGTAAGTTTTCAATGTAGAGGCTTATCTCTATATACGCAACTGATCATAGTGTTGTAGTGAATTACGTTTTCGTTATCCACGAACGTCCACCTACCTCGCCACTTTGCAGCTTTGTATCTTGTGGCAAAATGCATAAAGGATGCGATCTTAAAAAGCGATCGGACATAGTGGCACTTGAGCCCACAATCGGGTTTGCCACTCTAGAATGTGCATCCACTACAAATTTATTCCAAGGAGAGATCTTCGTTTTCCGCCGAATCAAGCACAAGTATTCAGAGTATGGCTTCCACACAGAACATTTCATGCCAAAAGAGCATTTAGCATTCTGCTTCGAGTGTCTTCAGTTCTTATGGAATAGAAAAGTTCATGCGTGGTCAACGAAGGAGAGATTCAACGACAAGTTTGAAGACTTTAGAAATGATACTATACTTCGTTTCGATTCAAGTGCTTTAAAACAACCAGCCGCCAAAGTGGCCTCTACCTTTGATGTTGGAGTTTTAGGGGCGGACCATGAATATGGTGGAGATGATGAGAATCTTTCGGGTGATCAAGATGCCGAAGATGCTTCTCTGCTGTTAAACTTGGATGATAGACAAGACGCCGGCGGAGTGATTATTGGAAAATGTCCCCCAAAGCACCTATATACGGAGGATGATATTCCCAAGATTGAGCTAGCTTTTCAATTGGATGGATCATACGATGATAGATCAAGAAGCTTGGATAGTGAGAAGACAAGACAGCCACTCAGCATTCGGACATTCGAATCTATAGAGAGAAAATCATCGCGGCGGGTACAACCTCTTATGCCAAGCGGCCTTTTCACTCGGCGCGTGAACAATACAAGTCTGCCTTTCAGTATTTATTCACCCCCACAATGGACTCCTATCAACGGCCACCCAATCGCCGGCTCTACTCCGAATTCATGCCGTCGATATTATTCTTCATCCATTATGTCTCCTGAGGATCAAAAACAAGAGACAGATCACATAGATCCTACCGAAGGTCAGTCATTTTGGAGCACTACCGAAGCTCCCGCCCATAAGCAACATGAAGGGGCTTGTGCTGGTATCCCCTCGGGAGTCACAATAAGGTATCGCTGCAAGATGGGCATCTCATCCTCTACGTCGCCAATACAAGACACGGGTTTCATCTTGCCCGACCAGCCCGGTATGGTACCACTCAACATCAGAGGAGGACTTCATCGCACAGAAATATTGCGTCCGGCAGTCCAGGCTTCAGGCATCAGATGTTCCGATTGGAAGCCGCAAGAACTGGATAGCCCACCGCGAAATGGCATAGTCGAGTTCATGTTAGGCAACATACTGGAGCCAGAATCGCAGCTGCACCTCTCAGCCGCTACTAAGGCCAGTAATTTGCGCTGTTGGACCACAGTGAAGAATGACAAATCAATGTTGCCAGCTAACCAGATTGTTCCTGCTACAAGCAATAAGATTGCGGTGCCCTCAGATATTATCGACAATAACTTGGAACCCACGCACTGTCGCCTCAAAAGTCGAATACCACAGGCTGGCATACCAATCCACCAAATTAAACATCTCTGTTCACAGAAAACACGAACATTGACCCCTCAGCAGCCTGTTCTTTGCTACTGCCTCAAGCCCCTTCTCAACGCCACAGACAAGATCGTCACATGTACAAATTCAGATTGCCCAATCTCAAAATACCACTACAATTGTCTCGACAAAAAGCAAAAGCTCGGCACCCGCGGCACCAAATGGATCTGTGCCATGTGCAAACAAGTAGCACATTACAACAAGGTCCCCATAAAACAAACCAAGTCACCAACCATGGTGAATAAGGGTTTCGAATTCCCATTCAATAAGAAGGATATCGAAGAGGCATTCACGTTTCCTATGCTTAACGGTATAGGAGGCGCTAATCCGTATCGGATTGGCCTGACCTATAGTGAATATAGTGGGCGCAAGTGTGGAGGTTTGAAGCCCATTATCGTGAATAGAGGGGCTGAAGCGGGGAGTGGCAATGGCTCGAATGCGGATAATATGGATATTAAGAAAGACGGTACTGAGTAGGATAGGATGTAACTGAAAACGAAGAATTCGAAGAGATATTGGCGGGGAAGAGTTGGATATGGATGAACATGCATAGAGCCTGATGCAGCAGGATCTGAATAGATACAGACTGCATGGAACAGTAGTAACTTCAATACCATCATGGACCGCTGATATTATGATGATCCATTAAATATTCTCTGTGAATCTTAATGGCGATAGAAATGGAGAGCGCACAGGATGAACTATGCCATCAAGATGGTGATATTGGAAATTAATATCGCCTACAAAGACAATTCGATTTACTCAAGCAAAACACAGTATAGAAGCAGAACAGAAATGTATTCGCCGCCTGCTAGCGGCAAGAATAATAAATTATTATGTCAGAAAGTCCTCCAAACCGTGTGTTGATCCAGCCTCGACAGCTGCAATAGTGCAAATAACCAAAAGTCTACCGGGTATATCCCCCATTCCCACGCGAATATTTCCCCACCCATGTACAAGTGAAGCCTATTTAGACGCCTGGTGACTGACCACGCTCGCCCTCCGGGCCTCGAGGATAGCGTCCTCGTGCGTAGGTGGGCCTTGGTAGTTCTTCTTTCCCCATACGAAGTACCACACGGTGGCGATGACGAAGAATGCAAAGAAAACGACAGAAGCGTAGTTCATGAATTCAGCAGTGACGCCACCGAGGATGGATGTAGGCATGCAGAAGAGGGGAATAGCGAGAGCAGACCAGCCTGGTTCTAGTTAGCAAGGAATTAAAGTAAAGGGAAATGAGGACGTACAAAGTGAGATAACATTGCACGCAGCTCCCAGCTTCCCGAGATAGAAGTTTCCTTCAACCAATGCTTTGCGGCCATTGAGCAAGCTAACCGCAATGGGGACCGCGTAACTGGTTGTCAGGCAAATGACACCAACACCCGAGAACGCGTTGAAGGCAGCCGGAGACCCAAAGTACAATAAGCCGAGCAGAAGTTGCACAACCATGCTGAGCATCATGGCGTTGAACGGTACATCCATCTTGACGTTAACAACTTTCCACCATTTAGACCCTGGAATGGCGCCGTCACGTGCAAAGGCCCATGTGCATCTCGACGCAGCAGTTGTACATCCAATGCCGCAGAAGATGGCAAGAACGAGGAGTGGCACGAGCAGGGCGAATGTTCCACCTGCGGAACCAATGGCGTTCTTAATCATAGGTGGGGTGGGCTGAGCAGAGGCCAGCGCGGCAAGCGTAGCCTGGTCAGGCATGACGAAGAGGAGGGGAATCAGAAAGACGAGGCCGGCGAAGGTGTTAAGGACAACAGTGCCCACCATAGCCTTCGGGACTTGGGTTGCGGGATGTTCGACTTCTTCACACATCCTAAGAGGGGTTAGCTCCTGACTTACAAGGGGCAGAATTACCGGTGGTCAAGTTGCACTGGGAGAAGAGAATCGGATTTAAGTCGCATGGGGGCAGAATGGTTGCTTGGGGGTTTGTTGCTTGGGAAGGTGCTTCAGGGTGATGCTGCGTTGGGTAAAAGGGCGAGCTCACGAGATAATCATGCCGGTCGACGAAGTTGCGTAGGCTGCTTGTAGAAGTCCCACACAGAAGGACCAACCGGCCGGCCACCCCGAGTTGCTTGGGTCGAATTCACCAAAAACATATGATGCGTTGTGGCGTCCATTCTTGGCAATAGCGAGCACACAAACGGTAATGCAAATCAAGCCGGCAAACGTCCAGAATATGGCAAAAGTCTAGACCCCGGGTAAGTAACAGTGCAGAGCGCGGGTGGGTGGAAAAATTCTCACATCTAGAAGGGGCAACCATTTGTTCCCCAATGCAGCCACGAGGTTGCAGAGTAATGTGATGGCAACAAAGATGAGGTAGATTTGCCACACTTCGCCCTCGAAAATTCCAACTCCTTCCCCTTTCTCGAACACGTTGATGCATGCAGCTAGGAACAGGGCCGTTCCAAAGTTGACAGCGAGGGTAATGGTGATATTTCCGACGACGAAGGACCAACCGCAGATCCACGAAGCAATTTTGCGATAGGATGGTGCTGACAACATCCATGTCTGGTAGTAAACACCGCCTGCGGTAGGATAGACACTGGTAATTTCTCCCAACGAAGCGGCCACGGCGAGAATGATGAGCGACACGGCGACCCAGCCCCAGATGATGTTTGCCGGTCCTCCTCCAACCAGGGGATAGTACATGGTTGTTGCGAGGCCGTACGGAATGGAAGCGAGAACGAAGGACATGAAGGCAACCTGGAGAGTCGAGCGCGACCGCACCAATTCGGCCTTGTAGCCCATGGCCGTCAGGAGGTCGTCGGCAGAATTGTGACCGCCATCTTCTCCAAGGCCTTTTGCGGCCAGACTCGACTTCCTGTCCTTGCCAACACTACGGCGGTGGACATCGTTCTCGGCCTGGAAGGCATCCGACTGGGTCCCGTGGGCTTGGGTGCCGGTAAGATCGGCCATGGTGTAAATGTCAGTCGGGAAGTCGTCGAGCAGGGGATGGAGACTGTCGTCGTCTTGAAGGGAAGCGTGCAGCAAAGGCGCCCTTCTGGACGGACACGCGACAGGCTTTGAAGAAATTGCTGCAGCCCAGACGTCAGACAACAGACGACGCATGGCCCGGGGCCGCTACCGGGATTCGGGCAAGTGCATGCAGATAAAAGCGCGCGATGCTTGAAGTAGATGGTGACCCGCGCTTGGCAGTGAACCTGGTGGTGATGTCGCGGGAGCGGTGTCGCATCTGGGCACGATACGCAGTTGGATATCGCGGACGGGCCGAGGAGTGCCCGGGCGTGGCGTGGCCACAGATAGGCATGGGCGGGTCAGCAGGCCAGGAGAGGGCGAGGAAATTGATAGAGGAGGGTGAGTGGTGGGT
>JAAZQE010000459.1:0-23695 GCA_013620735.1 Clavariopsis aquatica | reverse complement strand
GTCATCGGGTGCCCGCTGCGACCCAAGGAACAAACCTCACCAAAAGCGCGCGCGCGCACGACGCATCCTCTGCTACGGGAGCGGCTCACGTCAGGCATTCCCCCGTAATTGCCTCGCATTTCCCTACCCTTTCCTTCTCCCATCCCGTCTGCGATCGCATCACGCGTCAAACTCCCCCAAACCCACGTCGTTCGGGATGCGCTAATCGGGATCTCCGGGACTGTCCTAGCCGACCGTGGCTAGTGCAAGCTGGGGCTCCACGTGGTACCCTTACTAGTCTGGTTGCGAACTATAGACCACGGAGACCCCGTGCTTCGAGGCTGAGGTCGGCGACGAATAGTTAACAAGTAGTCGGCGGCCGTAAGCGGCGAGTAACGTGGACCGTGGAGGCGGAAGAGGGGGCGGTGTGCGAGGGGAAAAAAACCCCAAAGTAAGAGGTGGAGGGGTAAGGTGAAGAATCTGCCGTTGCATTGCAGCTCACGGGTGTCATGGATGTGGTTCTTGGCTGAAGGGAGAGTTGGGCACACATCGTATGATTGCGATATTTGACGATTGTAGTACTGGTACTACGCGGTAGGGGTGCCGTGCATGAATGACGGGGAAGGTTTGTTGTGTATGCAAAGGTTCATGGCCTCAGTTCTATCGGCCCATCTCTGGATGAACCCACCGAACACAGCGACGGAAAGCTTGTCTGCGCCCTATCGCCCAACCACGACGCTCTCCACGTGTCAAACCACAACCACGGCACCCGCTCGCAGCCAACAGCAACGCAGGACATTGCAACCGCGCAAGCTGACCGAAAGTGGTCGAAGCTGAAATCTAGATCTGGCGCTAACCGCATTCGCCGATTTGGCGACGGCAGATAACCTCTTTGGGACAATGGAGAAATACTGCTATGTTGCGGGGTTACTACAAACAGCACAAAAGGCGGCGGCGGCGGCGGCAACACTGGTCGATTGGGTTTGGAGGCTTGGAAGGCAAGTGGAAAAGTAATTGGGTAGATCTATATATGGACAAGAAGCAGAGATGGAATTGCAAAATGCAGACAAAAGAACCAAAGAGGAAACAGGCCCAAAAGAGAAATAAAAAAAAAGAAAGCAAAACTTTGTTCAAACAACAAGACATTCCATGCCAAGCCATGCAACTCATCCATCTGTGTGTTACGTCCCATAAGCCATCCCACCGCGTAAACCTGCTTAACCCGGCAAAGCCGCTACCAAGCCCTAGAGGGGCGCACAAGCCCCAACGCCAACGCCAACGCCAACGCTAAGATACCAGAAGGCATGTATGCTTTTGTCAAGGAAATCGCAGCGCCGTGGCCAGCAGCAGCACCCGCAGAAAAGTAGCGTGTCAAAAGAAGATATGGAAGGCCGCGGTACAGTCCGAGCGCCCGAGAAAGAGGGACCAGCAACGGTAATGGATGTGGGGAGGGAGGTAAGTGTGTATATGCTCGTTTGCCCGATGTAGAAAGTGGTTGGTGAATCGAAAGAAGATAGGGAACCGGTGCCCGCAGTCGCAGCGCCATGCATGACAAGAGAATATCAATGACGCGTATTTTTATGTAGGTGTTATGTACGAATGAGATGGACAGATTGTCGGGGTATCGCCTAGGAAAGGAATCGGGAAGGGAGCCGTGTGGCATTGGAGCCAAAAAGTGTGTTGGTTGAAGCGGCTCTATCGAGTCATTAGAATCTGCTGGATCTGGGCCAGCGACGGGTCTTCGGAGAGCCATTTCCCCTGCGAAGCGTCCTGCGTGCGGATCGTGGATTCAACGTAGGCATCTGTGATGGAAAGAAGTTCCTGTTTACCGCTTCGTTAGAAACGATCCCGGGATATTCTAGTCAGGACTGGCAAGTTGTGATGTGACGTACCATTCTCAAAGTAGTATCGGTTGCCTGCAGTGCACCGAGATGGCTAGCATTTGGCTTCTGGCCACGCAGAATCGAGTTTCTAGAATTCATCCAGCGAAGTCCAGCATGCGCTCTGAGGAATGACCGTTGGCACTGGAAGCGCCGGACTGCAGCATCCACAATGATTCTGTTCCTCTGACGTCAGCTCTGCTCGCTTGCTCATGTGCATGTTCTTGAAATCGCAATTAAGGCAAGTTATGAGGAAGTGCAGTATGCCCCCCCCACGACGAAAGAAATTTGACACGGGGGAAGAGGAGGGGTTGTCTTACGCCTTGAGTTGCTGCTTCTCTTGCTCCGGGTTGCCATTGGGGCCTGAGGTGCTGGCAGCAAACGGGGTCTCCAAGATGGTCTGCGCCTCGGTGGTGCATTGTCGGAGGAGAGAGTAGCCCTCGAGATAGTACTCCTCTGCCGTGGGTGTAGCGCGCAGCTGACTGAGGTAGTATTGGAGGTTGCGGAAGTCGGACATGATTTCGGCAACGCGGATGGCGCGAGCATCGTTGACTAGAAGAGAGGGGCAGAGTTAGCATTGTAAGATGTGAAATGTGAAATGTGAAATGTGAAATGTAAATGTAGCAAAGGAGGGCGAGAGGGATGAGGGGAGCCTTACGACCGTCAGACATGGTGAGAGAGCGTAAAGGGAATGATGGTGCAAAAGTGGTTGACGGATTCAAATGGGTGGCTAGCTAGAGAAGGTGTAGTAGTGAAGCTGGTCTGGTGAAGGAGTGTTGATGGCGGCGTGGCGACCGTTATATAACAGCGCGGATGTTCAACGGGCGTTCATGAAGATGATCTGGGAGACGTAGTAGAGGGTCGATAGTCAGGGCTGCTCCCGCCGCCAGGCTTGCCGAGTCCCACACCTGGGCCGTGGGCAGCGCTCTCCAGCTGGGAGCTGGCACCGCTCCGTCCATTCAGCATCGCAAGGAGCAGTAGGGGGCACGATAGCGAGTAAGAGTAGCATTGGGGACAGACGTGGTGGGAGACAAACCGCATGGCCGACCTAGACGCAGAGCAGCTATTTTCCTCCCCAGCACCATGCCAGCTGGAGTCGCCGTTCCTGAGGTGCTGCGCTGGACCGCCAATGGGTGTTCAGCTTCACGACAAGCGCCACATCGCCGCGAGCGGCCTAGCGCGGCCGCCCCATCCGGTAAGGCTAAAAGCTCGGCTGTGAGACGGGACGAATGGTGGCGCGTGATTGGCGCAAATGGCAAAATGAGCGGTGCGGCTTTCGCGTGCGTCTGCTGAGCGTGAGCGCGCCTGGTGGGAGACCAGAATATCTCCCCAGCGTCCGAGCAACCCCAACTCCTCCCGACGTCAGCCACAGTGTTAAGGCTGTGCTGGCCCTGGCCAGTGACATGACGTCGAGTCGTGGGTCGTGCGCCCGGTGCAGAACGTTGCAGCTGGATTGCGAGGGAATGGCTGTCATTGTGAGGCCTAGCGGTACATACAAACCATGCGGAGATGCGGCTGAACCACCAAGCTTCCTCACTCCCTGCTCCGATGCCAGATCTCAATGCGCTTATGCAGGAGCCGCACTACCCAGCTCTGTTGCAGCCGATCTGTGGGAGCAGCCCTACCGTACGGGAAGCCATCGTCACACGGCTAGACTTGCGACAACCACTCGCCTGCGCTCCCCCCCCTCCAACACCAGACCGCTTTGCCGGCCCCGTGGCGTCCGCTCCTCAGTCCTTGTCAGCAATCGACTGCAGTCGCTCGTCGATTTCCTCCTCCGTGAGCGCGCGGAACAGCGCGTCTGTGCCCTCCTCGCCGTCGGCCCTGGGTCCCCCCACGATGCCCACCTCGAGCTCACCCTTCTTGAAGTCAACCGACAACACCGTGCTTAGCGTAGCAATTCCCAGCTCGACAACATCCTCCCAGCTCCCCTCGGCATGCTCCTTGTTCTTCAGCTTCTTCTCGAGGAAATTGAGCGCCTCTTGTGTTTTTGGCCCCGAAGCAGTCGCCTTGTAGCCCACATAGTATCCAGCCGGATCACACTTGTACAATTGGGGTCCGAATTCAGAGTCCAGAGAGATGAGCGTGGTGGCAACACCGAGCGGACGCATATAGGCCTGATCGAAACGTTAGTGAACCCCAACCTTCAGCTTCCCCACCAATCCTTGCTTACTCGCTGGGTGTAGACTTGGCTGATGTTGGCGATCCTCTTTGCCAGGACATCGCATGGCATCTCGTATCCGAATTTGTACCGGAACTCTGCTGCTTCGCCTCTCGCACGGTTCACCGATGCCCGCGCATCGGCAATGGACCCTGTCATAACACAGCCAACCGACGGAGAGAGCCTGTAGATGTAGGAGACAGACGAGGGGTCGATGAGTTTGTCCTAAACATAGGGTTCAGTAAATGAGCTGTTCAAGACCATCCGTCCCGTGGGAGCTGGAGTAAAACATACAGGCACCTTCTTCTGCGAGATAACCACGGCACAATCCTTGCCCCGCACACCTACTGATGTGATGTTCGCAGCCGTGATTGCCTTAAATGCATACTCTGTGGGGGTGGCCGTCAGCAACTCTGTCCCCCGATGGGTTTATATGGCGGTGTATATATTGTGGCCCATCGCCATAGCGTCGAGAGGGGGGACGAGGGCAAGGGCGAGGATGCGTACCGACTTGGTACAACCGGCCCTGATCGGAGAAGATGGTAATGTGTCGGTCATAGCCAGCACTTCCTGTATGGCGGGGGAGCTGTCAGTATATTGCATCCGTTGAAAGACTCTTCGGGGGAGGTTTGAACGCACCAGACATGATGGCGGCGGGTGTATATGTGTAGATGGAGTATTCAGCTTTGTTGGTAGCTCCAGGAGATTAGTTGTAAGCTTTAAGCGGCGTTGTCTGTTGATGGGCAGTGGTTGTGGTCGTCTACGCGTTGCTTCAGCCTAGGAGGTCGCGGCTCCCGAAGATGGCCCTGGAACAGGCGCTCGGGCCACAACGTCAGCCACTTCCCCAAAATTTCTGCGCTGCTGCCTCCCATTCGACATTTCCGTACTGACAAACGGCGCGCGACAAGCTGATTCGGGGTTGAGCGATGAAACGAGCGCCGAGGCATTGAGTAGAATAACATCCATTGCCCTCTTCGACATGGCCCCAGCCGGGAGCTTCGTGCCGGCGTGGAAGAGATTGGGCCTGAAGCTCACTCACTTCCCGCGGGACGACCAATCCGGAGACCCCGTGCCCGCAACCTCTGGACCCCAGGGTGTCGATGAACAGGGAGGAACCAAGGACGACATTCACCACATCGCTGGGCCTGCCGAGAGGGGCAACTCTCAAGTGCTTGGCAAGCGAAAACCTCTCCATGTTCCAGCTGATGACTGCCCTGATGTCTTCAAGAAGAGTAGGAAGAATGGTGACAAAGAAACCCGCAACGGTGAAGCCGAAACCCTACATATCCCCTCGATACAGGAGGTGATTGGAAAGTCAGAGTCTATCCCCCAAGCACCCTCAACATCAGACAAGCCGAAGGGAGATCTCAACTACCGCAAGAAGAAGCCTCGAGGAGCCAAGCTAGAGAAAGGTGCTGTGAACGACAGTCAGCCCAAGAAATCTCCTCACGTGGAGGCAAGCCGCACGCTAGTTCAGCAGTCACCTTCACCTAAGGACCCCGACCTTGTCAACGATGGATCAACTCTTCTTCCTTCTACCGAAACAGACTATCTTTCCACACAGCCCAGCTCAAACACAAGCACAAAACAGCTCCAAAATACCCCTAGAGACAGTAGCAAGGACACTATCAACAACACTCTCGAGTCCACCCCACCGTGGACAGACCGGCGGAAGTCAGTCACCTTTACCCCGGACACCAAAACATCCGATGGAAACAGTGCCTCGAACTTGTTCAAAAAGTGGGTTTTGGAACAAAAGAGTGCTGACACTGGCTTCTCTGTGGCTGAGGTCGCCCAATTTGCCCCGCCCCCAAATGTGCATCCTGCAAATGGCATGTCAGCCTCGCAAGCTTTGACAACCAAAGAAGAGAAGGTGCCCGAGAAGTCTGAAAAAAAGAGCAGGAAGAAGAAACAGGAGGCCAGTGCCCTAGAGTCCAAGGTGGAAGAGGCATCTTCAAAGAGCTCAAGAAGAACGATTCCTATCGCACCCCAAAAGGCCGAGAAAAAAGCAATGCTTGAGCCCCCAAAGCAACCAACTAAGAGGACACCCGAAACTTTATCCAATCTTCCACCGAAAGGCAAGAAGAAAGACAAATCAATTTATCTCACCTACCTCACACAATACTACAACGACCGCGGCAGTTGGAAGTTCAACAAAGCCAAGCAGAACGACGTGCTTGACAACGCTCTCAACATATTCCGCATTTCTGACCAGTACTTAGAAGCGCTTCTCGAGTATATCAAAGGTCTCAAAGGCGCTTCGGTGGTTTCCAGGCTCACAGAGAAGTGCAAGGCAACATTGACCGAGCTTAACGAGGAAGATCAAAAGGCGATGAATTCCATAGACGATGCTCAGGCTCGCGAGGCGGCAAAACAAGAAGCATTAGAGGAGCGCTTGTATAAAGAGAAGAAACGAAGGGAACTGGATTGTGATATCGAAAATTTGAGCAGTCACCCATACTCCGACGGTTTTATTCGACGTCTCAAACGCCAGCGTGCAGAGGCTCTCCTTGGTGCACTCAACCTCGCTATTCCAATCCACTCGGTCCATGCACCGCAAATAGGAGGTGTAGCCAGCAACCTGACACCTCCCGTGGCTGTGAAACCCGTTCGTAAACGCAAATCTAGGACGGATGTATCCAGTGATAGCAGTAGCAGCGATAGCGACATTTCAAGCTCTACAGACTCAGAGTCCGAAGATTCTGATGATGAATCACAGGCAACCTCAAGCTCAGACTCTGGGTCAAGCGACAGTGATTCAGAAGAGAAAACAGAAAGTTCAAGTGAGGATGATGATTCAGATGACTCAGGTTCTGACGATACAAGCCAGACCAGTGAAACCCGTCGAAGCAACAGCGATGGCGAAGATAAAAACAGCAGTAATACAAGTAGTAGTAGTGGGGACAGTGACTAGGATTTATGTCCACAATTTGGCTTTCCCTCAACCGAGCCATCTTTGAGCAGCTTGCGGCAGAGCAAGAAAGATGTATATCAGCATGGCTAGTAGATTTCTAGAAATATGGCAGAAAACCAAAATTATCAACCCAAGTTTCACACGTCCATTACAATGCCCTGACTCCCGTTCGTCAACGTCTTCCGTTCCACAAGGCTGGCATGGTTAGCCACACTCAATCTAGCTTAGCGTTTTCCGGGTAGCTCTCCACAGAATCTGTCAGCACCCCACCTCAACACATTGAACATTCGGCATCAGTCCTCATTATCTCATGTATGATCCTTATTTCCTTTCGCGATGAGTCTGGTAACACTACCGACCGAGCTAGTCGAGAATATTGCGAACCACCTCGACATAGCTGCCTTCCGATCCTTCCGCCTTGTCTCCCGGTCGCTTGAGCAACAGTCGGCACATTACTTCAAAGGGCGCTGCTTCCAGAGACGAACCATCACATGGACAGTGGAAAGTTTTCAAACTGCTCTCATTGTCGCTTCGCATCCGTTCTTTGGTAGTGCTCTTCAGGACCTCGTCATTGATGCCACACCCCGGGATGCAATTTTACTTTGGACAATTAGGTCTGGAACCCCATTCGACACACACTCATTTGCTGAAGAGGAGTATGAAATCACAAAACGAGAGGCTGCTATCTTAGGTAAGAGATGGAACGAAACTCTCTTTGATCAGAAATCTCTGATCAAACTGTTTGAGCCCATCCCAGTCTTGCAGTCCATCACCTTCTCCTATGAAGGCATGGACAAACGATTCGGGAAGTTCGGTCGCCGATACTGTGAGACAAGTCAGAACGAAATGAGCCGCCCGTTCGTATCAACCATGAGTGCTGTTGTGGCGTCTAAAATCATTGTCAAGAACATATTCTTGCACAAAGAGAAGAATTACGGAGCGGTCAGCATCGGTCGGCTTGAATCGCTATCTCCAGTTCTCTCCAAGTTTGAGACGGCATTTGAACAATTACAACATCTCAGCCTCAACCTACGAGACTGGCGATATCCCGAACAAGGCTTCGAGCCTGTAGTTGGAAAAACCTCCTTTGCGGTTCGGTTTCTCTCTAAATGCAAGCACATTCGCAGTCTAGAGCTTTCTTGCTACAGTACTTTTGAAGAAGATATATTCGCTGAAATGGCGAAACACTGCAAGTATCCATATCTTGAAATCTGCAAGATAAGCCTCTTTCGCATATACGCCATTGACGATTTTATCACGTTCTTGAAACACTCGGAGTCACTACGCAGCCTTTCTTTGGACCACGTCGTCCTGCGGGGCGACAATACCGAATGGTCTGAGCTCTTCCGCCGTATGGCTTCCGAACTACCGGTACATCATATGGAGTCAATTGAATTCAAACGTTTATTCTCTAGAATGGGATCCAGTATCCAATTTCTGGGACCTTGGGCTTGTCGGGAGGTTGTCAGGCTCAAAAGTCCAAATTACGAACTACGAGAAAGCCTATTGAGCATTGCTGATTTAACAAAACTAAACAATTCGGGGCCTGCATGGCATGTAGCGCCAGTTAGTTATCCGTTCATTGGGATGAGAATATAAGATTTAAATTTGGGTTCTAGAAAGAATATATAATTATAGCTCTGTAAGAAACACAAAATCAACATACTCATCTTACACTGTACTAGTGATCGGTTAAAAAGGCCGGCAATACGCAGAATTCGATTGCAGTTTCATTGGAAAAGCTAAACCCGTACCATCAGACAGCAAATGTGGGCATTTCTAGCTTTACACAACCTGAGAAATTGTTTGTAGGACGCTGTGCATAGCTCAGGACCACGTCTCACAACTTCTGTAACGAGCCGCGTGGTCCTTTTTGAATTTAGAGCTGTTAGCTGCTGTGTCTTGATTCCAGCATGTCTACAAAATAATCAATGAGATTCTAAAAAAATGTTTCCGCTAAGCCAATACTACCATCTATACACGAATAAAAAACCGGGTTTATCCTGCACCATTACAAGGGACATTAGGCCCACCAGATCCCTCAATTACAGGCGTGAAGCAGTTCTTCTGCCAAATCGGCGTATGTCCAAAAGCTTTCCACTCAAACCCTTCCCCATCAGGCCTATCATAATACTCAAACGACCAATCTGTCACGGAAGAGCCAATGCAATGCGACATCTGGTTGAACAATTCGATACCGAAATCGCCCTCCAGAAATCCAGAGCCGTAAATCCAGAACTCATCCCTGATGAATTGGTAGAAAGAGTCGCACTTGGCCTTGACAGCCTGTAGAGGAGCACCATTGTCGTTGAACCGATTCCTGCTGCGTGTTCCGCTAACTGCAATCTTGAAGTGAGAGTCATCGCGGTCAAGCTCAGCTCCGTATTTCCAGTTCATAGGGTTGTTCGAAGCAGGGACGCAGTCATGGATCAGACGGGCCATTCTTCTCTTGCATAAATCACCAGACATCTTCACCGTCGATCTCAGAAATAGACGAACACCATCGTATGTATCTTCGGCATAGACTTTAGAAAACTCCCCCGGCTCGCGATCGTGAACTTCTTCATCGCAGAACCTGTTTGCACTAGCCTCCATACCCTTGGCGGAGATATATGCTCCTGGGCTATGTGCTGGATCAACACATACGAGGTCTTCTCTTTCTGGCAGTGGCTCGTTTTTCGGTGGTTCCCAAGGACATGTCTCGCCTTCTTGTAGGTCTCCACTTGTGCCGTGCAATGCCTCACGGGCTTCGACGATTACCCCGATAGCTGTGGAGGCTTGGTAGGATGTACCGAGATCGTTGGGATGGAAGTTTTTGAGTACGCTGTCGGGTATGATGCCGGATCTAATAAACATAAAGGTATTTAGCATTAAATCTGCGTGTTATGACTGGCAGAATAGTTTGCTTACGTGTCTCGTTTCCATTTCTCTACAGCTTCTGCCTCGCCGGCGAGTTCGATGGATCGTTTGAGATCGCCTGGTCTACCGATATCGGGCCGGATAAAGGCAAGTTTGTAGTTTGAAGGATCATCAGGACTGTCTGCCGAGTCTGCTTCACAAAACTGGCCTCCAAGTGCAGTCGTCCATGCACCCCAGTTAACAGAGTAAACCTTCTTAGCCGTTCTCCCTGTATTCCAAGCGGCAAAGACTAAGAAAAGTTAGATCAGTAAGAGGTCTACCATTTTGCGGTAATACTTACTTGAGTTGAGTTTTCCATTCATCTTGTCGGTCAATTCATTCATTGACGTACGAAGCTCTACTGTCGGTCGGTTGCATGCATCTGGGATGAAGCACCAGCTCTGTTGAATGCAAGGTTCTGTGTAGAGTATAGGAGTCAGCGAAGCCTTCACGTATGTTCTTAGTAGACTTGAGGCTTACCGGGTGCAAGATTGAAGAATGGCGCGTATAGTGTCCAAACGACAATACCGTTGTCAGCAACATGTAGGTCTACCGCTTTCAAAAGATTCTCAATGTTTCCTTGCAAATTCTCATCAATTATACGCTCGGCTTCCTTCAATGCTCCATCACAGCCCTGTACTGTCATTAGCATAAATAGAACCCTTTGTGTTGGTTTTCCCTTACAGTGTCAGGCAAAAAAAGGCATTTCTTCAGAATGTCGGAGAAACCAGCATCGTTTCCACCAGCTGAAACTGTAATCAAGTCGAACTTTTGGTCTACTGGGAGCTTCGGCAATTGCACATCGATCACCTCTTTGCTCACATCGCCTGAGCAAGCTACGAAATGAAAGTTTGGGGCTCTGACGGCACTTTGGACCTTGAGCGGATAGCCTTGAGAGTGTCAGATAGCTACAGTCTAAGCATCATAAAAATTCTTTACCTCCTGTATAGCGACTGCAGTTGGGGGCGTCCTCCTCAGGGCGTTTGTCACCAACGCCAATCCCAGCCGCGAAACTATCTCCTATGGCGGCATACGACTGTATCCAGCTCATATCCCATGGATCGAACTCATCTTGGGTATCTTGACGATGAAAGAGTGGAATGCTTGAAGATTGAAGGGGGGCTGCGTGAATGAGAGGAAGAGAGAGTAGCAAAGCCGCCCAAGCGCTCCCGGGCGCCATTATCAGAGATGTCAATTCAGTTCGGAATCAAGTTAGATGCTCTAATTAAATACCGAGAGCAAAAGAACGACAAGAATAAAAGAATAAAAGAGTGTGAAGCTATGGAAATTGTGTACTGAGACCCGTCGCAGGTCCTAATATATATTGCCCAATTTCCAAATTGGTATAAAGACTGACCTGAGGAAATTCTGTGGCGATATTTCTATCCTGGCTGAGACAATGCTCTTCCTCCAGAGGGGGCGGCAAGTCCACCATCGGTACTTGGCGTTTAGAGAGGAAATTGCGGAATATGAGCACTAACGCAGCCATTGAGCAAGGGTATGCTTTGCACTGGAAGTGCTAAGTATGAATTCTTACACAATTTGGGGGCGAGATTTGGTACACATTTGGAGTCGAAGTATCGTGAAATCTTGCCAGACGATTTTACCCCAAAAAAATTTGGTCTTAATTCTACCATATATTCTTCTACGCAACTATTTGATATTTAAATTATGAAAATAGCGACTCAAGAAGAATGAAAAAGACTCTTTTCTAGTTATATAGAAAGAGATCCCTTGCCAAGAAATGTCCACATTAAGCGATGTTACAAATTAGCCAAGATTTCGGAGTTTTGTTGGCGGAGTTTTGTTGGAGGCGTCCACACCATCGGAAAACTTCCGTATAGAATACTAAGACACCTGTTTGTTGTGTCTTCTCCGTTTGGTTCATTTCTTGTTTTTGGAATGGTATCGCTCGTATTTGTCCAGCCACCCTCCAGGGGAAGCAGAGTTAGATTCCGTAATTTCATGGCTGTTTCATAAAATTCCTTCGAATAAGCAGCCTTAGTGATGAGCACACCGTGATATATGATTCGAATGCTTCCTGCCTTTCGAAATTACTAAACACGTCGCACTATTCACTTTTATTTACTTTTTAGTCACTCTTTTCATTCTTCGACATAATGCGTGTGAGCATCCAATACCTTTTCTCATTCCTCTTTTTCATCTTTAGCTATGTATCTCTTGCTGCACCGCTTGAGGGATACTCGACCGAGCTGAAGCCCGAATGGACCGACATTGTGGGGTTTAATCCTGAGAAAGGAGAAGCCTTCAAAACCAAAATCGCGTGGACACGACTCATCGAGTACGACTTTGACACTAAGGAGCTAACGAACGAGCATGTAGTTGGCCTTGCTAAACAATGTATGTCTATAGATCTCGCTTGAGGTACCTTTTCACCGAAGTTTGTTTTTAACAATTGTAGTTTGGGAGGAAATGGTTCGTGAGCATGACAATTGGGTGAACGGCTGCGATCCACGGAATGGGCAGAGATACGCAAGGAATGCCCGCCCACCCATGGTTTCGGTGGCTGTGTTCGATAACAAAGCTTATATGGCCACTGTGATCAAACAAAACCAACCTAATATCGTACTCCAACACCAAGATGCCACCCTCACACGTGCTGTCACGGTAGCTCGTGATGAGTGGCTAATACAGAATAATGATAACGGGCAGTCGGAAAATTTTCAAGGCGAGCAAGCTCATAAAAATCGGGCAGTGTGCTCAGAAGTTATGGTTATTTCCATGATTTTAAAAAATGAAGGTAAAACTCCTAAACAACTGGTTAACGAAGACAAGAAGGAGATCAGAGTCGTGTCATGGGGTACTGGCCCGAGAAAGAACGCTGCAGATGCCAGATTATATAATCCATGTGATTGGAAACACAATGATGCTACTAAGAACCCAGACAACAAAATTGGTTGCATGCAGCTTTCGCTAGCGGAAGGAATGACTCCAATTCTGGAGGGGACTGAACCCATAAAGGTTGATCGTGTACCCAAGGAACTTAAGAATGTGGCTTTGGATGAAGTTTGGTCAATTGGCAGGCCAGGTCATTCTTAAAATCTCTCTGGGATGTAGCAAATTTGGGGGGAAATTGATAGAAGAGGCGATGCACATTATGGCACGGAAATTTTAATAGAGTATTACACACTTCATATCCACTATGCGTCGCAACTCTTCTTGTGTTTCCTTATTATCCCAGTATGGCTCAGCGATCCAGCCTCGTTCTCGAATGTCTAGCGAGAATTCCTGTAGATAGGGTGTTGCATTTCTGTGGTCTCTACTGAAGAATGGTCTAAACAACGCCATGACTGGGTCGCCAACCCAAAGTCGAAAGTCGTCATAGTCCCACAAATCATCATTAATGACCAAGCATTGAAGCATAGGCGGGAGCATTTCCGCAAGCGGTGGCGCATTGCTTGGAGCTATCGGTCCGTAAAGAATTGCCAATGATGTATTGAGATATTTCAAGGCAGTGAATTCCCGGAGAGGCCCAAGACTGCTACGAACTATGCCTGACATCGACGTTACATCCACAGCCTGATCAGTGAGCATATCGAATCGGACTGTGAGGCGTGCCAATGTATGCCGGACATGTAGCAAACCTTGATGTAAATCATCTAGCCACAAGAGGCCCTCAGACGAGGGGAGGTGGAGATCGTAAAATAGTTCCTCGAGAGATGATGTGTTCTGGAGTAAGAATGCAATGGTAGCTGCAGGGGCGGTGGTGTAACGGAAGTGTAGCGTACGGAGGCTAGTCGATAAGGGGGCATGATCAAGCGACCATTCATGCCCGCGAAGTGACGGTACAAGTGGAATCTCAAGATGAGCAAGTGCTGGCAGGTACGGCAATAATAATAAAAGTCCGACTGGAAATTCGGATCCATCTTCAACGTCAAGTTCGAATCCATCCTCCTGGGCATGTGGAAAGGGCACGACCAGACGTATCAGTTTATCAAATTGTGACAGTGACGTATTCCGATTAGTGGTACTGAAGACGTGTGTGAGGATAATAGTAAGCCATGAGCTGCATTGTCGAAGGAGATTGAGGTGGATGGTTAGTGACTCGAGGCGTTTGCATCGGGCCAGTAGCAGTGACAAGATGGTACCCTCACAGGGTCCTTTTGAAAGTGCTGCCACCCACGCATCCACCGAACTCAGCTGCGAATCGTCACTTGCTGCGATAACCAAAGCTATTTCGTCGGCCGACAAGCTCTGCTTCGTTTCCACATTGAAATCTGGCTCTAGAAAGTCCAAACATTTAATGTAATCAACATAGGTAGGTTTTTCGAGCAATGTTCGCAAGAGAACCAAAATTTGACGGGGATGATTGTAACGCCAATCCAGGACAATATTGCTATAAAGCGCAGGTAGTGAGGCCGTTCGCAGAGTTTTGCATGTCTTCGACAGTGCTTCAAGGTCGCGCGGTTGCAAGAGCGTAAAAATAGCGTCTTTGAGCTCGGTGGGAATGCCGAATAGCGAAGATGTTGGGGCTACGCTGGCAGCCATCGTTGCGAGTAATCGACTTGTGCAGGTTGCGCGACATCTACGGACGAACGGTTGACCACCAAGATTTGCGTTATATAATCCTCTCGGTGTCCGATGACACGTGACATCCCACACGAATCTCATGGAAAGGATGGAGCACAAGTTGCCCTATTCTTATAAATCAATGGTCATATCTAAACCCTGCCTCTAGAACTTGAATGCATATCAAGCAGGGCTATAAAGGACCAATGCCACTGTTTTTTACCATCATACCTATATATTCCCACGTATGATTCAGCGAATGTAATACTTTCAGATCTTACCAAGAGTCATAGAATTCAAACGACGTATGTTGTTTCCTATTTTCTACCGCCGTAACCAATTAATGTCAAAATTTCTTTCATAGCGAAGATATGATGGCATAGTAGATCCAGAGTAAGGAAAGTACTCCCTGAACCACTCATTGTCAGGCAATTTCATTAAGGAGATAAATGGTTTTTTATTTATTCTTGAATTTGGAACGAATTGTGAGAATTGTGCTACAAATAATTATTTTATCAAGACCAAAAACAAAAACAAAAGGATGAGGGGAAATGCTCTGCGGAAGGAAAACATGAGCGGACCAAGATCCTGTGGCAAACCCATCAAGTCCAGCATACTAGAGAGAATTTGCCCGTGTTTGTAGAAGCGTCTAGTATCATCTTTGGATAGCGGCGAGCGAACATGATCCCAATGGTCCTGCCGAGCTTTGTGATCGAGTCCAAAATACGTTGAAGGAAGTCTACCTTTCTTGATGAAATAAGCCCATATGGGTTTCAACTTCTTGTCGTGGCCATAGGGCTTCTCCGTTTCTAGCCAATCAACCCACGTCTTCGTGATTTTCCTTGCGTCGTCTTTCTCGATGTTGAACCATTCTCCATGCTTTTGACCGCATTTGGAGCATTGCCACTTTTTGCGCAAATGATTTAGGTCGAGTTGGACAAGCTTTTCAATGCGTTTACTGCAATCAACTATATTTGAAACATGGGAGTACTCTATTACTAGTCCACATTTCATCTTGTAATCTTTTTTGCGCTGACAGATATTTGTTGTCCATCCAATCTTTATACATTTTTCTTCGTCCACAACATGGCAATTGTAAATATATCCCTCCTTTTCCTTTGGAGTGAGTTGTCGGCATGCTGCGCTGATTAGTGCAACATGTATCTCTTGTGAGGATGTCACTTCGCCTTCATTTTGTTCACTTCTCTCTCTTTCACTTTGCTCTTGTTCATCCTCCTTCTCCTTTTTCTCTTCCTCTTTTTCCTCTACTTCTACTTCTTCTACTTCTGCCTCTACTTCTGCTTCCTCTACTTCTGCTTCCTCTACTTCCTTCTTCTTCTTCTTCTTCTTCTTCTACTTCTACTTCTACTTCTTCTTCTTCTGTGTAGTTATTACCACTATCTCCTTTCTTCTTTCCCAAAGCTCCCTGGCATTCGGAGGATTCGAGTTGAAATTTACTTATTTTTCCAAGTCGAGGATGCAGCTTCGAACGAGCCTCACGACGATGTTGCCGGCTTTGTATTGGGCTATCATCAAGTAGAATCGGCTTTGTTTTGAGATATTGTCCTGGATCCGTTGCCGCATGTCGGTTAAGGAAAGGGCGAACACTAGTAGGCGTTACCAGTGGCCGTAAATTGTAGCGATTTGTTGCTCTGGGTCGAGGCAGCGACGTATCGTTGCATATCGCTTTACTCTGTGTTTCATTTTGCGCAATGTTCGCGGCATCTTTATCTCCGGATTCCTCTTCATCGGACGATAACGGCCTTTTGGACATTGGCTTCTTGTTGACTGCCTTGCTTCGCTCCACAGAGGAGGAACTCAATCGAGCATCTGCGCTTTTGTTTCGTCTATGCGGCTTGATAGTCTCAGCTAATGGAGAAAGTAACGAGTTTCGACGAGCCATGGTGTTGAAATAGGACTCTAAGGTGATATGCTGTGTGGAAGCAAATATATGTATAGTCGAGATTATTGTACAGCATATCAAGAAAGAAGGGAAAAAAAAGAAAAAGAAGTAGCGAGGGTTCTACGAGAAACTCAATCGAAAGATTTCGAGCGGAGCCAGATTTCTGTTACTCGTAACGAGGCTGAGTGGTTGATGCCGCGTCGCAAGCTGGTGTGGCTGCTGTGCCATACAGCTGCAGGGGCTGCTGCATGAACGTGCATCTACCCGTAAAAGCGACAGCGCTAAGAACCTGGGGTGTGTATGTGTGGTGGAGGGAATGTGTCCGTTCCTAATCAGAGAGAGAGAGAGAGAAAGCGGGGGGTATAGTGGAGGGTAGGTTTTGGGAAAGGAAGGAATCATGAATAATAGTATTGCAACGGAGCAGCAGAACAGCAACACCAAGAGGTGCAAGGGCAATCGTATGACAATTCCAACAGAACGACAATACCCCTGAAACCACAGCACCTAAAGCTGCACTATGAGCCATCCATCAGATATTACCTTCCTGTTCTAGTCACAGTTTTAATCTCTCAAGAGCGCCCCTTACCACCCCCCCCGAAAGAAGAGCCCTTGGCTGCTTCTAGGACGACTACAAGAGAGGTGGGGAAGAGGCTGGTAAGTGAGCTGACCAGACTCTCCCTATGTGAGTATGAATACGACCAGCTTATCAATTTAATTTGTATCAGCTGAATTGCCCTTGACAGATAAAGATATTCCTATCCCAACAGTGCAGGGGAAGCCCCGGAGTTGGTGACTGCAGGGATGTTTGTAAATCCGGTCCAATGAATGGAAACTCTCTTCAGGGTCTGGAAATAAATAAATAAAAAAAGCCAGAAGCGTTGCTATTCTAGTAGGAAGGGGAGCAAACTACAAATTCGGTGCCTCACTGGCAGATGAGGGGACGGGTATTTCCCAACCATCCACGAAAAAGTATATCACATCTAGTCTAACATGGAATGAGGCCACGGGTTTAAATTTATTTTCTGTGGATAGGCTGTTAAGCGCTGGTTGGTGTTGCTTTACATGATTAGCTACTGGGTACATTTTGACCTAGACACATTACCTTGATCGCAATTTCGTTAGGCGTGAAACAGTTGATGACTTGATATTGTATGATAAAGTACTCCACAGATTGCCAATAGTAACCATGTTTGTGCAATCACCTAAGCTGTAGCGTATGGATTCGGGGTATCTGAATACCGTAAAACTAGTATTTGACGCAAAATTACTCACACCAATCCAACGCATACTCTCCAAGCGCTGAAAATAGTCCAATGATAGACGGCGAGAAGCTAAAACCTCGATTTTATGATACTTTCATCACAGCTAAAAATCCTAATGTGGGATGTAATATGAAGCTATATATATATGATAATATGAGCACGCTTATGCATAGTTCCCAGCGTTTCAATATTGACAGTGTCTAGCGGACATGATAGCAAGGCATGAAGGGCCTGCAGAAGAAAACAATGAGCTGACGAGGGAATTGAGGGTATGAGCGAGGGCAGAGAGGGAATGAGCTGGGTTATACTATACATAACCTTTATAACTCTTGCTCCCCCTCTCTCTAGATCCTTCTCTTAGACCCGCCCCAAAGAAAACAAATGCTGTATGCTGTATGCTGTGTGCTGTGTAGTGGTATCGAACGCAACTGAACCCAGACCAAACCTCCCAAATAACCCCCCACCATACGAATTCGCTTAACGCCGGGACCCATCCTCTGTCAATATCGAGGCCAATATCCGGACCGCCTCTCAACAAGCGGACAAGCTCATGGACAAGTCAAACTCCTAATTCTCTTCTCCCCTCGACCCAAAAGATCCCCCCGGGCCCGACTAGGCACCGCCGAATGCACCCAACATTGCATTGCGCATCGTCTCAAAAGTTCCGCTTGCTCATCCTGCATCTTCAGCTGTCTCTTGGCCACCTGTCCAGCTTTGACCCTGGCACCCTTACCTCCATCATCCAGAATATTTCTTGCCAAGGCCATTGGTAACGTGTGATTCCTTCTTCGGCTAGGATACCGTGTCGGCCGCGGTGATAGAACCAGCGTCTCAAGATCCATGCATTGGGAAATGAGGGATTGCATGCCGGCGCCGAGTTGGGAGGCCCGCGTGAAAATGTGAGTCCAGTGATCAGGTCCCCAGAATGGGTCTGCGGCTACGGCATCTCGGAGCGCGGGGAGAACGTGCGGCAGCGGTGGGAGCATGGGGGTTGATAGCGGGGTGGGGGCTTCGCTTGTGGGAGATGTCGCAGGCGAGTATGTTGGGGATGTGGACAGGAGGTATGCAGCGATCGTGAGGCGGATGTGGGATTCGGTGCTTAGGGTCGCGGTGGTTACACACACTGGGCAGACTTGTCAGTTTGCATCCACCTGAATAGCCCGTTTATCAAAGCTCCTGCGAGGAGAAAACGTACCAGGACATCCTCTGGTCCAACACCAATCCTCCTCCTCTTCAACAAAGCATTGTATGCAAATATAGGCGCCTCGAGCTTCTCCAGCAAAAGCCAACTCCAGATCTTCAGGATTCCTCGTGCAGAGGGCTGCTTCGGCGAGCTCCGATGCACGCTTAAACAGCTCGACCACAGGCATGACGAGCGCATGGAGGAGATCCCGGTGTAGAAGCCATGTTTGTTGGGCAGTGGGCGTGTATGTGTCGTGCGCGGCGCAAAACCTGCGGAGGTCAGTGAAGTGTTGGTGGGAAGGGGAGTGCTGGTGTTGGAGGTACATACTCGACATCGGCAGCCAGCGACCTTCTTAGGCCTTGGAACCCCTCATCGCCAAACAACAACTCCCGGTCTTCATCTGGGAGGTTGAACGGGCTCCGCTTTGCCATGTCCATATCCATATTCAGATTCCGATTCCGATGCAGAGATTAATCCCGATTCCAGTCCTAATTTTCAAACACTCCTTAGGTTGGAATTACCAGCTCAAGTAGCACACTATTGTCTCGTAGGTGAATAAGTTTTGGCATTGAAGAGCGGAGGAGCACAAACAGGTCGGCCAACCGACAGACAGACAGACGGACAGACTATTCCAAGCAGAACCGTTAATTGGTAAAAGAGAGGCGTAAAGAAGAAAAAGAAAGGAGCCCCAGCATCGCGTGGGCGCCGTGGCTATTTCGACAAAATGAGGGCAAGCTGCCCGAAGCTTGCGCCTTGACCGGGGCCTGGTCCGAGCTGCATCGCTGCCCCTTTCCATAGAGGCCCAACCCACGCGGCCAGCGTGGCTCCACACCAACGTCGAGTTTGGAATCGCGATATGACGCCTTCTCTTCCATTGGCGCGCTCTCCAAGATGCAATTGGGCGGTTTGCAGTTCGTGACGGTGATTCGCCGCCATACGAGACGCCACGCAGAACCCGAGCGTGAAGCATCGGCCAGGGGTGCACGCGGATGGCTATCGTTTATCTGCAGCTTTAGCCTACCTCGGACTATGGAAAACTAGTAGATCTCGAGACTACAGGCATGACGAAACAAGTTTCAACGTCGACTGTCGAGTTTGCGATTGCGATTGCGTAACTCGAGGTTTTGCGACCGCCGTCGTTCAGCGTTGATAACGCTTGCATGTGGAAGCGTCTACGATTCCGTTTTTTTGTGACCAACAGCCATCAGCACCTTCTTTGGAGCTGAAAGTACATTGACATGCAACGCGTGCCCTTCGAGTACAGGTCTAAAGTGTGAAGAAAAGTTGGAGGCCGCATCAAGCAGCCCCTTTGATATCAGGTTACAAAGCCCTTGGATGTTTCTGTTGAATGGACCAAAGTGTTTGAACACCCCATGTTCCATGTTCAATAGTCTAGTCTAAGATTCATCCAAATCCAACCCCTCCGTACGCTATCGACGATAGCCATAGCTATGATCTAGTCTAACCGGCAGCGGCGGAGGCGGAGGCGGCGGCTCCCGCACGATCGCCAGGCAGATAGGCCGCCCCAATCCGTTTTGGGGACCTCTACGTTTCCGGGTTTGGGGTCCCTTGTCCGATATTCTTCAATATCATTATCGATCCACGCGCAACTCTGGCGCTTCTTCTTATCTACGCGATTCTGTCCGGAGAGCTTTATTGATGAATGTGTGGATGCGCTGTTGAGTCGAGCTCCACCAATCGAACCCGCCCCGCCCCCCTGTAGGCACATGTTTTACTAGCGGCAAAAGTGCCATCAATGTGCAGCGGACTACTCCCCGACCCGTCGATAGTGTAATGTATGTATTTCAGGCACCGGGGCTCACCGTCGCATGACGTCGGTTTCCTTACCCCCCCACCCTAGGTTTCCTTGACAGCACCCAATCTTTGCTAATCATTTCCACCAGAAGATCTCACAAGCCCCGTCTTGATTCACCAGCCGCCGTGTATCCTCAACGGACGCATCTTGTTTTCGTCCGAATGGGTCTGTAAGCAAAATTGACAGCTTCTCCGAAATGGGGCCCACTTCTTCCCTCGACACCGGTATGGGTGGACTGACTAGATTCGGGTCGGCTTCAAGGAGGGAAAAGATGCTGGTCTTGACCCGCCCAAGGATTCGGTGGTGGATGTCGCGAATGTGGTCGTATAGTGGCCACAAAATGTTCAGGTATCGGTCAGCCATTGGTTCGTAACTTCGACACGGTTCGAGAATGTCTAAGCAAGCCTTCGCAAATGAAAGGTCTTCGTTGACTGTCTCGGGCAGACCATCGAGAAGCTTCGTGGTTGCACTGAAGAGCAGGGTAACACATGCAGTGAATGCCCAGTAGCTGATATTGCGCGCGTCAGTAAACCTCTTTCTAGTAAAGTTTGAGAGATAGGCTCACATGATGATCCAACAGCGTTTTGTCAACGTGCCGTCGAAGGAGATTAAACCCAGAATGCGTGCAATTTGCTGAGCAGCCACAACACACTCGTTCCTATATCTTCTAGCATCGTTCTCGGACACCTCCAGGTTCCAACGAGTTCGTTCGTTCAGTTTTGTTTCGGCGGCAGGAACGAGCAAGCGACGGTAGAGTAGGATGAGGGCGCCCAGGTACATGATCTGTGAAGTTATTAGCCACGAGGTTCATGTTTGATAAGCGCGGAGACCCACATGAACCATGAGAATGGCACGTCGCTGGTATAGAGTCAAGTTTGGTGGGCTGCCAGAGATCAAGGTCGGGATTTGCAGCATGAGGGGCACATCTAGGCGCCAGGCCTCGAGCTTGCCGGTTAGGGTCTCGATACTGTCGCGAGTGACTAGGTCGGGGGCCCCAAGCGTCTTTGTTATCTCGGCTGCAACGAGGCCTATTTTGCTTGTCTGGGTGTGGATCATGTCATCGATGGTCGCCAAGTCGGGGCGGAAAAGGGTACAAGCGGTCTGTCGGTGTTGTCAGTTGGGAGGAAGGTGGGCTAGGCTTGTTGACGTACAGTGATGTCACTGGGGCTGATATCCGAAACGTAGCCGAGTGTGGACGACAGCCAACAATCCATGAATATCAAACTGCGAAATATGCGGCGCCAGCTCTCGGTCGACTCGTCGTTCCTCGCCTGATAGGGAGGCGGGCATTTCCAGCGCGCAATCTGTAGGCCAGCGGCTGAAGACGTTAGTAGGGCCCGCATGAAGTAGGGATCGGCTCTCTAGGCCCGTCCACATTTAGCAGTGATTATCTCTGCACACATACCAACTAGGTATCGCGCGCTCATGTGCTTCTCCAGAAGCGCGTAGAACGACAGGGATAAGAGTAACCTCATGGTGCGCAGGTAGTCGACACGCGCCGTTTGCTCGTGGAAATGTAGAGTGCCTGAGGCGTATAGTATTCGCCGCATGCGATCTGAGCAGCAGTCTACATCGTAATGTGCACCCATGGCCGCAACGGTAAAGCACTCAGCCATTGTCATGGCGTCTACTGACTTCTCGGGCCTGTATACCCGCTCCAAGATCTCGTCCACTTGGCTATACGTCCACATGAACAACAGCGAGCCAGTGCCCCGAACGAAAGCGTACATTGCCCGGTGGACCAGCTCCTCTGGCGGCAGATGCTGTGCATCGTATAGCTGTACATTTTGTTCCACGATCTCGCCCCTCAGAGCGACCAACTCCGCAAATGCAACCGTGAGTGAATTGTGCGACATCTCTGCCTCGACAGCGGACGAGGCCGACGAGGGCATGGACATGGGGCTCTCGCTGGAGCTGGGACTGCCGCGCGAGAAGTCTGTCCGGTTAGACTTGGACGAGTTGTTGCGGCTCGTGGCCGGGCGCTTCGCCGTCGTGGATTGGGCCTGCTGTGCCTTGAAGTCCTTCAGGTACACCTGGTACTTGCGCCATTGGTCAGTCTGCTTGTACTCGTCCATCTGCGCCTCGAAGTCCTGCAGGGCGCGTGCGGCATGGCTCTCCCAAATACGCTTCTTCTCGGCGGGGAGAACCTGCCATCGGCGGCCAACCTCCTTGGCAATGTCGACAAAGGAGAGGGAGCTGATCTCGGGATCCTCGCGCAGCTGGTCCGCAAAATTCACGTCTACGCAGGGTTAGATCAAGACTCGAGACGGTGGGCAGACGGTGCGCGTACATGCAGTCTTGGGCTTCTTGGGGGCGTTGATGTCGGGTCGAGGGTGGCGCCTGTACCGGCGCTTCTCGCGCGCGCTGGTGTTCGGGGTGGATGTCTGCTGGGAGAGGGAGTCTAGGGCGGACGTCGAGAGGGGCGTCTGCTCAGTTCCGTCAGGCTCTGGCAGCGACATGGCTGCCGGGAAGCCGCGATACGTGGCAATCTCACGCTGCAGGGCGCGGCGGTGGCCCAGCTTGAAGTTGAGCGTCCGCAAGTCCTCCTCGGTGATGTCGACGACCGTCTCCCAGCTGTGGAAGCCGTGGGCGACGAGGTCGTGGTAGTAGTCGGCCAAGCCCAGGCGCGCCAGGACGTCGGACAGCACGGGCATGGACATTTCGAGGGGCAAGGAGGAAGGGATCGTCGCCATGTTGCCAAGCGGGCGACGGGGCTGCGAGCATATTTAATAAGCCTTGCAGGCGACGACGGCGGCGACCACCCGGACGCGCATCCCTGGAGAGAGCCCCCGTGAGGACCAGAGCCCACAAGCAAAACAGGCTGCTGCACCTGGGCACAGAGTCTAGCATGGCGAGCAGTGGCCTGATGTGTGCTTGGGAGTTGATGAGGGATGGCGGTCTGGAACGCGGGTCAAGCGTTTAGGTAGAGGGCTGAGGGGTCCGCCTAGGCCGCGCCGGGCGTAGCGTGCGCCGGCTGGGGGTCTGTGCGCGCCCGTGCTGGCCTGTGTAGGCCTGTGTAGGCCCGTGTAGACTCGGAGCCGTTTCCCATGTCACACCCACAGACATGTCGACAAAGTGCATCTCTGCTGCTTGCTGCCCGCCCGCTTCGTCGGCGAACGTGGCCGTGTCAGATACGACCGCCGCCAGCCTGCAGGAACCTGCCCAGCAT